>PJEM01003562.1:0-180548 GCA_004023845.1 Helogale parvula | reverse complement strand
GCCTCTAACTAGGGAGAAGTTTCAATCAGAAAATCTGCCCATTTACTGAAACCACAATTACCAAGTGGCATGAATAATAGGGAAACTAACTCCAGTCTCTGATCCATTTAGGTCAGGCAGTCAGGCGCACACATTTTCAAGTAGGGGAAGCAGGGTCCCAAAGGCCACACAGCACTTCTGGCTGGATGGGCCCCAACAGTTTCCGACTGTCATCAACAGTCAAAAGCATAAAATAAAGCTTGGTCCAATGTCAACTTTATGGTGATGTAGGACTGGACAGAGATGGCAGAGCATATCTGTCCTCCTCAGCAGTGGTGCCACGGCTCGGGGTGGGAGGTTGGGGGGGAGGGTGGAGGAAGCTTCTAGGTTCAGCTCCTGCAAGAGGAGCTAGTGCATATCTGTGCTCAACTTTATCCCTGGCTAGCTATACTAGCTCTTCAGGGATATATGACTGGTGCCCACTGATTATAAATTGTCCAGTCCGTACTTGTCTGTCCCAGCCTGGCTGGTCGGTCGAGGCAGGTTCCTGAGGGAGGGAGTGAGAACAGGGTAGGGCAGGGAGCGCAGAAAATGGAGGCAAGACAAATGTTTCTGATAAAGCCTCTCTTTATTGAAAGAACACAAAACTATATATAGGGTTCAAGGTGGGAAATAAGGCAGCTGACCTAGATCGGTTGCTAGGAAACAGGGTCAAGTGATTTTAGGAAAAGGCTAGGGTAAAAGGGGAACCGAAACTGCAATTTCAAACACAGCACCTAAAGGATCGGTAAGAAAGCCCAGACTTGCTGTCTGCAGGGCTGAGCGGGGTGGGGGGGGGGGTGGGGGGAGCGATTAACAGTACTCTGCCTTCAGGCGGCTGATCTTGTGTTCTTCTGGCTCTCTAGGCTGGCTGTCTCCAGCTCTGAATCGGGAAGTACACTTCCGTTGCCTGCAGAAGACTGATCTCTGGTTTTCTGGCAGCTCCCCACAGGGAGTGACACTTCCTTGCCTGCAGGCGGCTGAATCTTTGCCGCTCCCCACAATAACTCTTATACTAACCTCTACACCCTGTGTAGATTTCTCAGAATGTTCTCCATACATTACACGGAAACGGGCACACTCGCAAGATTCGTTGATCATTAGCTCAGGACACAGTTTGGGTAAGAAGTTCAATCCAGCATCAGCTCTCAGGTGTCCCTGTCTGCTGCATAGGGAATAGGTCAGCTAATATTAGGACAGGTTGTTCAACTTTCTTCGGGGGCAAATCCAGGCATGGAGATTATTAGCTCTTCTGGCTCCCAGCCCAGGACACTTTGTACAAGCACCTTAAGACAACATGCTGAGAGAGACAACAGCAGAATTCTTCTCAGAACTATAAACTGAGGCTTTCTGGAGGTACCTGTGTATGGAGCATCCACATTTCCTACCTGTGGGGTAGAGGCTGAAAAATCAGAGAGAGGAGGAAGAGACTGGGCCTGGGGGAAGGGTTAGGTGTCCCTGTCCCTGGTGGTTGCAAGATGGAGAAGCCAAGGGGGCACGAACAAGCAGCCTCCCATCTCCTCTGTTCTCCCACCTCAGCCCTGGGCTTCCCCCTCCACCTCCCACTCTTCTGCTCTGTCGCCTTCCTCCCACAGTCACCAGCACTGAGAACTCCTCCTTGCCCTTCTAGAAGCCAGATTCTGATGCAAGGGGCTAAAAAACGAAACCAAGCAAAATGAGATACAGTATGTGAAAAAATAAAGCAGGATAAGGGGACAGAAGAAAACAGAGGGGAAGAAGGTCACATTCTACAGGAAGTATTCAGGGAATACTCTGAAGAAAGAAAGAAGAGAGCCAGGCACATAATCAGGGTGGAAGCTTCCAGACTGAGGAAGCACTTCAGAAAGTGACTGAGATGGTCCTTTGAGGTAAATGAAGAAACTATCTGAACCTCCATTTATATTTTTACCTAAAACAGAAAAAAATCACATGTACCTAACATTTAATACGTTAATTATTAAAATATATTGGGAGCCTGGTGGCCCAGTTGGTTAAGCATCTGACTCTTGATCTCGGCTCAGGTCATGATCTCATGGTCCATGAGATTCATCCCCCAGCGCAGATCCTGCTTGGGATGCTCTCTCTCCCTCTCTTCTTGCCCCTCCCCAACTCTCTCCCTCTCTCAAATACATAAACTTTTTTTAAAAAAATTAAATAAAACATATAAGGTAATAAATATAGATGGGGTGAATACTCAATTTTCAAAAGTTATAGGAATGGGAAAATAAAAGTTTAGAGATTACTATAGCCTAAAGCAATGATATCCTGTAAGACCAGGGTGGATTTTCTGCATCATATTATCTGCAACAAAACAGGTATCAATATGCTGTGTATACCTTTTTCTCTTCTACTTACAGCACAGTCCCTATTCTTCTGTATTTTCACTAGCAAGTAGACCCAGGGCATGCAGATGGGTCCCTAACCAATGAATAGATGAACAGATGGACAGAAAGATGAATCAGCGTGGAGAGGTGACTCACTGGACGGACCTTCGTGCAGTGAAATGCCACAAAAGCAGCCTTGGCACAATAAAGAACCTCCGCTTTCGCGTCTGACACGAATTAAAGTCATTCAAGGACTACCCTTGGACAATTTATTTACCTCGTCTCCTAATCTGTGAAAGAGGAAATGAATTAAATAGAAAGAAGAACTGAGACAATCCTCCGGATAATTTTGAAGCACAGTGCCTGATGTGGACGCTTCCCACCTGTGGTCTCAACTCTGCGCTCCTGACTCCCGCTCCCACGCAGCCTGCACCCCGTTGTCAGCCCCTGGAAATACTAATTTGCTAAGGCAATGAGATACCATGCTGGCTTTGCCCCCTCAATGCGTGTTACAAAAATTCCAAGGACCCAAGAGCGGTGGACAGACAAATGCGCGGAGAGACAGGTGGAGTGGGGGTTAGTTAACTGAGAACAAGGTAATTTGGGAAAAAAAGGGTGGAGACCGCCTGAGCTAGAGCAACCTTGGCGTACAAGTGCACCTTCAGGGAGCACGTGACGTGGCATAGGCCACTCTGACCTGTCTGTTTGGTGCCACAAATGCACCCCCTAAAGGGGTGGGAAGATCTTGGATGTCAGAGAATGGAAGAGTGGGCAAACCAACACCGCGCTGCCTTTGGCCACAAGGAGTGTCAATTTGCACTCACTTTCCCCCTCCTCCTTTTCCCTCCCTTTTCCATAAGTCTCGTCCTCTGGCGCCATCTGCAGGCCGTGCGCGGAACTCTATCCGCAGAGGAAGACCCTTTGCTCACATTGAGTCTAGGAGACTGGGCGCTGTTCCTGGGGGCTCGGTTCATCTGACTGGGCGATCCTGCCAGGGGACTGCCCGCACTGACCCCATTCCCAAGAGCTGCGTGTAAGAGAGCCCTCGGGCGCAGAAGGAGGGTCATAGAGGTACTGGTAAGGGCCGTGAGGAGTGCAACAGGAGGGGATCAGGGCTGGAAAGGTCTGGAGTGTGCTGGGGTCTTGGAGGCTTATTGGAACGACAGCGGAGAAGCAATGGATAGGAGCTCAGGACACCGTGCCTGCCTGTGTGGGTCATAATCCTGGCCTTACCGATAGCTGTTTGTCTTCAGGCTGATGGCTTGATGACTCTCTGTGGCCTACGATTTCCTTTGAAGTAGGGATAACGGTAGCTGTCTCCTATGGTTGTTAGAGGATAAAACTAGGTAATATTTGTAAATGCTCAGAGTACTTTTTGTTCAGAGACATTAACAATTGGATTTAAAGATGACCACCAGCAGCACTGAGAAGTACAAGTTACCGGGGGCCACACTCCTGCCTTAGCGAGTCAGGATCTCTACCAAAGGGAGCTCAGAAATGTATTTCGACAGGCTCACTAGAGGATCCTGATGTATCATAAATTTTGCGAAGCACTGGTCTGAGTGTCCGCGAGTTTTAAAGCTACCCAAGTGACAAGTTTGGACACGAATGGACGGAGAATCACAAATGGCCAGACCCGTTTAAGTTACAAATAGGGAATCAAGGCCTCCGTGAGGAGAGTGAACATGCCTCCAAGAAGCTGTGAGACTCTAAGGTTAAACTACTCGCTGACACCGCCGCCCCCAACTAGTCCCGTGGGCTTGCGCAAACTATCCCGTGATATGGGTGCAAAAGTCGCACCTAACTCAGGGGGTGACTGCAGAGATCAGATGGGACCCAAATAAGTCTACTACCGAACACCACCTGGCTGGGAATAGGGGCTGAACTGAAGTGTACATCCATCTCCAGGCGCAGAGCCCGAAATGCCTACAGGTCCCTGGGACCCCGCTGGGCAGATTTCCAAGACGCCCTTGATAAAATCAGGCTCCTCGGAAGCGCGAGTCGCAGGGGAGGGCCCCGGGGGGCTGGAGAGGGTCCAATCTCTGGGCTTCTTGGTTTGGTATGAGTGTGTGCATTAGCCTCTCGGCGAGGTTGGCTCATTTGCGGGGGGCGCCAAGTCCCAGAGACCGACCGCAGGGGCGCTGCTGCCCGCTTCGGGCCCTGTCGTCCGCTGGAAGCCGGTGCGGCGCCCGCCCGCCGTGACGCCCACAGGTGTTGGCGGGGCCTCTGCGGGTGCCGGGCAGCTCTGCAGCGGCCGCCCCGTCGCGCTCCGGGCAGGCCGGCCGCTCGCCCCAGGCCGCGGGGGCGCCAACCTCCGGCGCCTCCCACTCCCGCGCTCGATCGCCGCGCTGCCCACCCGACTGCGCGGCGCCGAGGCTCTGGGGAGGAAGGGCGGGAGGAGATTGCGTAGGCGGTCCCGGAACAAGACGCTGACCGTGGGCCAGCGTGGGGAGTGAGTGCCTGGGAGGGCAGAGCCTCATTATCAGCCAGGGCACGGCTCGCGCGCGCGGGCAAATTCGGAAAATCCCGCCTTGGGCCTCTCCAGCCAACGGCACCGGGTCCAGGCGCAGCCTTTCCCGCCAGCCCGCTGCGTGGCCGGACTCAGCCAATCGGTTCCCGTAGTGGATGTGTCACTGGCCAATGAACGGGGACAGCCAGCCTCCGCCCGCTAGCCGCACGGGGGCTGCGCGCCTAGTGCGGCAGCGGGGACTTCCACTTTCCCGGGAAGAGATCCGGCAGAGAGGCCGCTGAGATCAGTTCTTCGCAGTTCTTGCGAATCCTGGGGCAGCGGTACCCGCACCGTTGGACAGATTCTTTGCATCTGTGAGTCGGACGTGGAGCCCTTAGGGGGTGGTGTCAAGGGCACTAGGCAGAAGGACCTTGATCCGGAGCCAAAGAGGTTTGGGGGTTGGGGGTGCGGATAGGCATCCTCCCATTGTGGGAACACCCTTTCCCTTCCCCAGCTTCAGAGGTCAAGAGTTTCCCAGCTGGAAAGATACTTTGGGATCAGCCAGGAAGCCATTTGGCCACCGCGAGTTGTGCGAGGGGACGGTGTTAAAAGCGCAGATTTCATAACTCCAGCCCAGAGGCACTGAATCCTGGATCTTTGAGGGTGGGATATGGTATCTTACTTTTTAACAAGCCCGGAGGGCATCATTCACAGGAACAATAAAAGTTTGATATACACCAGACTCCCTCATTTACAAGTGAGGAAACCGAGATCCCCAGGAGGGTTGTGGGGAGAGGGGTTGACGTTTGGGGTGGTTCTTTCCTGGAGTCTTCCATTGCTGCTCTGATCAGTTCTCACCTGAATGCCGAGGGGAGCCCTCTTCCTGTATCCAGAGTTCTGTCTGTGCTGGTGACTTTCCCTTCTGTGTCCTGGGAACCTGTGAACACCTCCTCCCTCTGTCTCTTCACATGAGGGATTCCACCTGGCTCTGCCTTCCGCAGCGTCTCCTGCAACCTAGCCTGGGATCTCTCAAGTAGTCAGCTACCGTGTTTGTCACTGTCCTCAATTACCCGAGGTCAGAATTGTTCCATCTTTTTCCCTTTAGCGAATTCCTCCCCTGACTTTCTCGACATGCATGCACTGACCTGTATTTGGCTGAAATTTCAAGGGGTACTCAATGCAGATGGCTGATTCTCCATGTAGCTGTAGCTCACTTCTCTCTAGAACTCTGCCCCACAAACTCCAGCCACATAGGCCTCCCATGACCCTGAGAGCAAGGTCTTATCTCCAGGGAAACCGCCAGGCTCCACTGTAGGTTCCTTCCCCCAGGAGGAAAGCTAGATGGCCCTAGGAATTACCTCATTTGTTTTCTCTCTCTGAGGGATGGGAAATCACTGTTGTGCACTGCCTGGTGCCCAGTATTTGAAAGTTGTTCCTTTTTTTGTTTCTTTCAGTTACTGTAAGTGGGAGGGTAAATCTAGTCCTTGTTTCTCTAACTTGGCCAGAAGCGGAAGTGAGTCATATTTTCTGAGAACTCACTATGAATTCCATGAAGCCTGAAGAGAGTAAGTCATCCAGTGCCACAGAAAATGGCCAGAGTACCAGAGCGGAAGATTCAAAGGTATGTCTACTTTTTAACAACTCTTTGCTACAGCAGCATTCCTGACATAGCACACTCTGATGATTCTGGAAGGAGATGCACTCAGAGAGAATGGCAGTTATAAACCCTTCTCTGTATTGTGGAAAATATATTTGGGGGAGATCACACGTACAAATGCTTGTGTAAAACCAAATGACAGTATATGAATCGACAATGCAAAGTGTGCCGTTTTAGACAACAAGGTGGCTGACAGTGTAGACACTTGATATCAGAAGGACAGATAGCCAAAATTAATACAGTTCATGCTTACTGAGAAATTAGTGTGTCCCTGGAATTATTCTTGTCACTTCCTATGGATTATCTCATTTGACATTTAATAAAACAATACACACTGTTATCATCCCTATTTTATTTTTTAAGGTTTATTTATTTTTGAGAGAGAGAATGAGTGGGGGAGGTACAGAGAGAGAGAGGAAGACAGAGGATTCAAAGTGGGCTGTGCACTGGCAGCTGTAAGCCTGATGTGGGGATTGAACCCACAAACCCTTGAGATCATCACCTGAGCCGAAGTCAGATGCTCAACCCACGGAGCCACCCAGACACCCCTATCATCTGTATTTTAAAAATGAAGAAACTGAAACCCAGCTTTCTTAAAGTTGCAAAAATAATGAACTTTAGGGCGAGGATTTGAATCCGGGCATTCAGACTTCATAGCCAGTTTTTGACCAACACAAAACATGCAAATAGATAATACCAAACCAAGATATAAGCAGGTGCTTTTGGAGTGCAGAGAAAAGAGTGCTTAATTCACACTCAAGAAATTAAGGCAGTATCATTTGAGAAGGCTCTTACTAAATAGAATTTCAACTGGTAAGTGTATCCAGCATGAGGGAATAGTGTGAGTAAAGTTATATACACATGAAAACATATTTGGGAGCAGTATAGTTAGACTTGATCGTATGTAAGAATTCAAGCATGTGGTGAGCTAATAATGCTAGGGATGTATTTTGGTAGAAGATTACAATAGACTTTATTTCAATAAGAACTTTTATTTTGTTGAAAAGAATTCATAATAAAATGGCTTCACTGGATTAAAGTTAAATAAAATTTAAACTTCATTTCTTCTGTTCACTAGCCACATTTCAAGTGCTCAGTGGCCTTATGTGGGTAAGGGATGCCATACTTAAGTACTTGGATTTCATTCTGTAAGTGAAGGAGAAGTTACATACAGGCTTTCTCCTTGTATTTTTAAGGAAGAGACTTAATTTAAACGGTAAGCTAAATATTCACGTTAAATGCCTAGGGCTACACCGTTCAGAACGGTAGCCACTAGCCACATGTGGCTATTTAAATTTACATTCAACTTAACTAAAGTTAAATAATGAAGGAAGTGAATAATTCAGACCCTCGCTCACACTAAGTGCACTTCACCTGAGGCTGCTGAGCGGGGCGGTATAGATGCTGGAGATCTCCATCACTGTAGAACATTCCACTGGGCAGCACTAGTCTAGGGCATCCACTTGTACAACAAAACTACAGTGTGAAGTTTCCAAACTATTTGGAGGGAAAATAAAAGGCGGGGGGGGGGGGGGATCTAAAAGAAGAGAACAAAGAAGGGGAATATAAATAACTCTGGAAAAAGTTGGAAAAGGAGAAGGCACTAAAAATATAACAGAAATGAATACAAAGAAAAACTTGGTAACCTTACCGGTTGTGTGAAAAACTTTAACTTTTATCACTACTTTTCAACCTATTTATTACATATGCCATAAAATTACATCTTTTCCACGTATAGTTCTATGGCCTATGACAGACACTTCTGGTCTTGTAACAATGACCAGAATCAAGATACAAGAGAATTCCACCAGCTTAAATAATTCCCTTGTGCTCTGCCTCGTCCCACACCCACCCTGACCCCCTGGTGATCACCTTTGTATCCACTAAATGTGGCCTTTTCCAGAATGCCATGTAAATAGAGAGGGGCCAAGAGGCCGAGCAGGATGGAAGCTTTTGGCTTCTCTCCTCCCTGAAATGCAGCCACATCAACACCAAACCATCTTGTGCACCTAGAAAATTGATTTGAGGATTAACACAACAAGGTGCACAACTTGAACATAGAATTCTTGGCAGGTACATGTGGGCGTGGTGGCACGGAGGGATGAACCAGGGGAGAGAGAAGCCTGGGAGGGTAGGGAGCTGGTTTTGGGGAGAGAGGATGGAGATGGGGGAGAGTGCAG
Organism: Helogale parvula; assembly: GCA_004023845.1. Taxonomy (NCBI): domain Eukaryota; kingdom Metazoa; phylum Chordata; class Mammalia; order Carnivora; family Herpestidae; genus Helogale; species Helogale parvula. The sequence goes on along the minus strand of PJEM01003562.1, from coordinate 171,920 downwards.
GAAAAGCACTCCCCCCAAAAGCAGATGGAAAGATAGAGTGGAAACACCCGTAAGGGAAGTAACAAGAAAGGGAGAAAGGAGAAAGGATAGGGTTTAAATACCATTAAGATTCTATAAACAGAGGAGCTGAAAACCTCAGGTAAAGAGAACCGATGCTGAATCAGACCTTTTGGGTCTGGCTTCTTTCACACGTAACATGGCATTTGCGATTCAGCCATGTAGTTAGATATATCAGTAGCTTTTTTTTCTTACTGCTGGGTAGTATTCCACAGCATAAATATACGAGAGTTTATCCATTCACCCATTGAAGGATGTTTGGGTTTTTCTCCCAGTTTGCGGGTTTTTTAAAAATACTTATTTTGAGAGAGAGAACAGGAGAGGGAGATATTGATATACATTAATTAATGTATATATCTTTTAAGTTTTTTGAAGTTTAATTAGTTTTGAGAGAGACAGAGATAGAACGTGAGAGAAGGAGGGGCAGAGAGAGAGGGAGACATAGAATTGGAAGCATGCTCCAGGCTCTGAGCTGTCAACATAGAGCCCGACATGGGGCTTGAACTCACAGACCTAAGTAAAGCTCTACTAGAAGTAGGTAATACAAATTTACAAAAGCAGTCAAATTAAATGGCATTTCATCGATCACTTGGCAGACATTTAAAATAATAGTACTGAAATCCTCTGAAGGAGTCAACTATATGGCTGGTGTCTGGGCATCAAAGGGAGAAGGAGTAGCATGAGTTGACACGATTTTTCCGGAAAGCAGCTGGGCAACATTTATGTTGTGAAGTACATTTATAACCATAGTGTCTGTATTTCTACATCTGGGAATCTGGCCTAAGGAAATATCCAGATGGTCAGCCAGAATGTTTTATGTATAGAAATGTTTGTCCTATAAAAATTTGAGACAATCTAAGTATCCAGCAACAGAAGAATGAATTTGAAATTATTGTACAGTGAAATAAATATATCCTGTGGCCCCACAAATTGTGTTTCAGAGGTTGTTGGATGGCATGGAATGTCATTAAATTTAAATGTCTAATGACATGTCAGCCAATGGCAGATTGCTTAGTGAAGAATAAACTCATACCACATAGCACAACTTAAGAAACCTAAGGTTTGTATCTGCATGTAAAGAAATAGAAACAAAACAAAATGTAGAATGGTTATCTCTGGTGACGGAATAATGATGGGTGATTTTTCTCCTCTATTCATTATCCAGTATATTACTCAATTTTTATTCAGAATATCTACCAGTTTTACTATTAGACAAACATGAAACATTATTATTAAAGGTGATTCTCATTAAGTTTTTAACCTTTCCCTTTTCTAAGGATACTGCCATCAAGCAGACCTGTCCTGGAAGAATTGCTGTTCATTCTCTATCTGACATAAAGGAGTGTGGCAGTACCAGTAAGCTTGGAAGTGAAGTCAAGCATGAAGCATCTATGAAAATCCAGAACTCAGACTTGAGCACCAAGGAAAAGTGTTATTTTACTTTTAGTTTGAGTAAAAAGTCCAGGAAATCTGACCGTAGTGTATTTAAAGCACATGGTAAACCCAATGAGAGTATCAACTCGGCTCTGAGAGCCAATGACATTTTCAGTGAAAAGATGAATCATTTGGATAAGCCAATTCTTGCGTATGAAGAAGAAAAAATAAAAGGATATGTAAATTTAGGAATGCCTCTCAAGTGTCTACCTACAGGCTCCCATTTTAAAATAACATTTGGCCCAAATCAGGAAGGTGATCAGATGTTACGCCAGTATGAAAGTCCATACATGGAATGCGTTCTTTTTCACATTGTTGCTGTTGGGAAGACGACAAAGAAGATTCTTAAGATCAACCAACTTCATGAAAGAGGAACGACACTTTGTGTCTATGCCCTAAAGGGTGAGACTATCATAGAAGCTCTAAGCAAAGATGGACGATTTCGGTCTGACCTCGATGAATTTGAATGGAAAGTAATGGAAGATCATAAGACAACTCATGGAAAACAGTCCCTGGTGGATGATATGTCTGGAAAAACCTTAGAAATGGACATTTTTAAGAAACAACCTGTCCGGAAAGGTACCCATAAGAAAATTAAAAAAGAAAGTGAAAATGCCACAGAAGAAATCTGTCTCCGGGATCCGATACAGTCTGAGGTCAGGGAACAAGAACTAGAGGAAGAGGAGACTGAAGATGTAGACCATAACAGAGAAAAAATTCTCCCACCTAGGAATCTAGGGCATGATATTGAACGTAAAAAACAACGTCCAATTTCCAGAATTAGAAAATATTACAGAAATAGTTTCAACAGAAAATATAGGAGAAACAACTCACAGATTAGGCAAAGGCCCCATCCAGGTATGCAACATGTTAATCAATATATCCAAAGGAGGGCAACTAACCTCTGGCTGAAGAATTTCAAAAGGTTGGACAAGGTGATAATGGATCAATATCCAAAGTTTATTGAAGAGGCACTTCGGATGAGAAAGTATTTCCAGGATGAACAGAAGACAACCAAACTGCCACCATTTCAACAATTCAACATTTATAAAAAGTACTTTGGAAAAGTGACCGAAAATTCTACTTCTGTTGCAACCTGTGAAGATCTTATTCATCTTAGTAAGTCAGTTGGGTTCATGAAATGGGATAATAATGGAAATACAGGCAATGCTACTTGCTTTGTCTTCAATCACGGTTATATTTTCACCTGTCGACACGTAATACATCTTATGGTGGGAGAAGGCACAGATCCAAGTTTGTGGCCAGATATAATAAGCAAATGTGCAAAGGTAACTTTTGCTTATAAAAAATTCTGCCCTACGGATGTCGATTGGTTTTCCATTGAGCCATGGTTTGAAGTGTCTGATGGAACTCTAGATTATGCCATCTTAAAGCTAAGAAAAAATGGAAATGGATTTCCTCCAGGCCTATTTGGAAATATTGCCTCTCAACCGTCCAGTGGTTTGATTTATTTAATTGGTCACCCAGAAGGCCAGGTCAAGAAAATAGATGGCTGTGCTGTGATTCCTCTTAAAGAGCGGTTAGAGAAGTACCCAGAGCATCCTCAAGATGGGGTGGTAGGACCCCAGGCTGCCACTTATAATGTTTTCTCTATGTTTACCCAACGAAGTTTCCTACCAGAGGTTTGGAGCACAGACACACTTAGCTATGACACTTGTTTTTCCAGTGGGTCCTCTGGCTCCCCAGTGTTTAATGCATCTGGAAAATTGGTTGCTGTGCATACCATTGGGCATTTTTATAAACATGGAGATAAAGTCTATGCCCTTATTGAATTTGGCTATTCTATGGAGTCAATTATTTGTGATGTTAAACAGAAAAATGAGAGCTTGTATAAATTATTAAATGAAGAGAAAAGTGAGAACCATAACGAAGACCAAAATAACAAGTCATTTCAAGATTATCCGATTGAACCCATGGAACATTAGGAAAAAGATGTTTTCAAGAAAATATGCTGATAATTTAGAGTATTTGGGGCTGTTTCCTTAAAGTATAATGAATATTCTTTTTTTAATTAGAAAATGATGTGGATGTTCAAAACATATATAAGAGTTCAAATAAATTCTGACTCTTTTGGTCCTTGGCTTTTTTCTTATTTGAAACAATCTTAAGCCTCAGTTAAAATAACTCTGTTATATACATTCAATGAATTTGTATTTTGCCATTCTAAATACTTAGGATATACAACCATTCCATCTTCCTAACTGGCAAGGTGACCCCTATTCTCTGCATAACAAAATAATGGGGAAATACACCTTTAGAGTAAGGAAAAAAGATGTTCCTATAAAACTCAAAATTCTTTGGTTATTGGGGCCTCTGGGTGGCTCAGTTGGTTAAGTGTCTGGCTCTTGATTTTAGCTCAGATCATGATCTCGTGGTTCATGAGATCAAGCCATGCATCAGGCTCTGCACTGACAGTGGAGAGCCTGCTTGGTATATTTTCTCTCTCTCTCTCTCTCTCTCTCTGTCTCTCTCCCCCCCTCCCCTTCTCAAATAAACACTTTTTAAAAGTTATTTCGCTATCTTAATTTTTCCCTTTTGTGCCCCCTGTAACATCAGCCCTTATTGCAAATGATAAAAGTTCAGCTTTTCTGTTCTTTGCACTAGTTCTGCCCTTCTGTGGAATATAGAAGCATGACTTGCTCAGTCCCCATTCCCACCCTCTTATATCCAGAGTCTAGAAAGCTAAAGGCTACCTATCTCCGTCTAATTTGCAACTAAGATTCTGAGTATGAGTCAGAATCCTCAAAGTAGATTCACATGTCTGTTATTTGGAAGATAGAAAGAAGGTGGAGATTTTCTTCTCCATCTTCTGGCAAACTATGTCATGGAAACATGAGTGTCTAGAACCACGTTAGGTGGCACTGTCTAGTCCTCAGCTTCATGTGGATTGAGAGTTGATTGCAAGCAGCAGCAGCACCCAAACTGTATGGCAGTGCTAGTCATTTGCTTTGATAGGGTCAAGAGGCATTTGTAACAGCTTCCTTATCCAGCTTCCTGATTCCTGGTTTGCAGCTGACAGGGCATGGGTGCTTTTTTTTTTAATTTGAAAATGTCTAAATTAACCTAATATACATATGTACCTATGTATGTTTATTAATTATTATTTTTAAATATAGTTTATTGTCAAGTTAGCTAACATACAGTGCATATAGCGTGCTCTTGGCTTTGGGAGTAGATTTCCATGATTCATTGCTTACATACAACACTCAGTGCTCATCCCAACAATTACCTTCCTCAATGCCCATCATCATTTTCCCCCTTCCCTCCCACCTCCCCCATAAACCCTCAGTTTGTTCTCTGTATTTAAGAGTCTCTTATGGTTTGCCTCTGAGAGGGTGTGTTCTTGAACTCAATTCCAATATTGGCCCTTTGAATCCCTCATATTGCTTTTATCATCCTAAAGATGTTCTGGCATCAAATCCCTTCAGTTCAATCTCTTTTACCTGCATGGAACTCTGATATACCCTCCTTACCAACAGGCAGTTGATTGGACTGACCAAATATGTGATCGTTTTTCAGCTGTGCAAAAGCCATAAATATCACTTAGAAATTGTTGGTTCAGAAACTCTAGATCTGTATGTCTATTAGGAACAAGTGTTAAATTTCAAAAATAAAGTAGCAGCTTGAACAAGAGAAGTTATTGCCCTGTCTTGTAATAGTCTAGACGTACAGCCCTCTATGGTTGTGGGAGTTCAAATGTTTTCTCAGTCAGGTCCAAGATGACTACTAAATTTTCAGCCCATGCACCTACACCAAAGGCAGGAGCAAGAGAAAAATGTGCAAAAGGGGAGTACACCTCTTCCTCTTAAGAACACCATCTAGAGGTGCCTTGGTGGCTCAGTCAGTTGAACGTCTGACTCTTGATTTTGGCTCAGGTCATGATCTCACGGTCACGGGATCAAGCCCCGAGTCAGGCTCCACACTTGGCATGGAGCCAGCTTGGAATTCGCTCTTACCTTCTCTCTCTGCCCCTCCCCTGTTCACATGGCTTCTCTCTTAATCTCTCACTCACTCTCCCTTTCTCTCTCTCTCTCAGAAACAAATAAACATTAAAAAAAAAGAACCCATCTAGAAACTGCACATATCACAGTAGCTGGTACACATTCTCTATAACTTGGTTACATAGCTCACTTACCTGAAAATCAGGCTGTGCGTGTAGTGTTTATTTTGGATGACCAGGTGCCCAGCCTAAATTCTATTACTGTGGAATAAAGGTAAAATTGATATTAGATGAACTAGTCATTTCAACCACAGTCCCATTCATATAGCCTCTCTAGTGTCTAAATATACTCTAGTTTCCACATACGAAGCATACTTAACCCACTCCCCAAGATAGTCCAGAATTCTGGGTGGCATGCATGTGTCTTTACCACGTTTGGATGCAGCTTCTCATGGCCCAGAGATGAGCCTTGCACCCTACTTATGCACCCAGTACACCCTATGGAGTATCACCAGAATCCAACAACTTAAATTCCTATTCAGAAAAGATGATGGAAGATACAGTAGTCACTGTCCCATAGCAGGGATCAAATTCCGTTGTGCAGGAGATGCCAGGATGCCCAGCTCTGGCAGGGAGCACAATCGTGGGTGAGTCCACGGCAGCTGCTGGTCACTGCTCATGGCAGTTGGACTTGCTTTGACCACTGTCCTTCAACACCTCCGATTTTGACCTTCAGGATGTTCTTTTCTGTCCATTGTTTTCTGTGGCCATTTCTCTTCTGTAAGTTAGGATTTATGTATAGTGAAATTCATCCTTTTTGGTATAAAGGTCTATGCATTCCGACAAACACATAGACCAGAGCAACAACTACCACAATCAAAAAAGCGAAGCAGCATTTTTAATAAAATACGCAGCACAGTCAACACGCTTACGGAAATTGAGTGATAATTTTAGTCAGTGTATAGCTTTCCCTAACTTCCAAACTTGCTGTTTCAGGGAGAGATCTGAAGCATCCTCCATGGCCAGATGATACATATACCTGCTGTTAATGTTTGTTTATTTTGCGTCGGAAACATTCAAATCAGAATCCAAACAAAGCCTATACATTGTGTTTGGTGGTAGGAGCCTCTTCAGTCCCTTTTAATGTATAAATTCCCCGCTTTACCTTTTTCCTGACATGTATTTATTGAAGAAAGTAGATCCAACTTGTCCAGTAGACAATTCTACATTCTGTTCTTTGCGATTTTATCTTTGTGGTGTTGTTGAATGTGGAGCCCTGTATTTCCTGTAAACTGGTGGTTAGGTCTAAAGACTTGATCATATTCAGTTTGGACTTTTTGCCAAGAAGACTTCCTAGGTGGTACCTCGGGATGTCTGGCCTTCCAGCTGCATTTACTGTGGGCTAATTTCTGAGCCTCGTTTTCATTAGCGTCATGAAATTTAGGATGAAACCCACTGGCTTCCTAAAAGGGAGTATTGTTGAATAAGAATCTCTGGAGAGTTCACCACTTCAAAGAACTAAGCCAAAATAATTTCCCACCTTCTTTTATTAAGAACCTTTAAAATCCATTCCCACAAATATTCTCTGGTTTTTGATGGCAAGGTCTAGAACATTCTCTCTGCATGAACCTTCTTTCCCACATATTCTGCAAATCGCCCTCAGATCATCTTAGTAAGTTTAAATCTGGTGTGAATGTTAGTGTTGTGTGTCAACCTGGCCCAGCCCCAGGGTGACCATATATTTGGTCAAACATTATTCTAGATGTTTCTGTGAGGGTGTTTTTGGATGAGATTAGCATTTAAGTTGGTAGACTGAATAAAGCAGTTTGTTCTCCCTAATGTGGGTGGGCCCCATCTATTCAGTTGAAAGCCCAAAGAGTAATTACTTTGGGAGGCCCCAAGTAACAAAGTATGCTTCCTGTATGACTGTCTTTGAACTGGGACATTGACTTTGTCCAGCCTTCGCACTTGAACTGAAACATTGGCCCTTTTTGGGTCTCAAGCCTGCCGGGTTCTCAGACTCCAACTAGAACTCCACCATCAGAGCTCCAGTTTGCTGACTCACCCTGCAGAGCTAGGGACTTTCCAGCACTCCTGATCACATGAACCCATTACCTACAATAAGTTAAATTATATTGTTTTATGTATATTTATGGGTTTTGTTTTAGAAGGACCCTAATAGGGTGTCAGGACCACTACAGTGAGGTTTGTTACATGAGGGAAATGTCTCATCTTTCTCCTACCAGAAGACAAAAGAGAGGCAGCAGAGAGAATATGTCATTCAAGTTTAGGAGCTGATATTTTCCATCTTAGAAGCCTCCCAAATACCCTAACTCCGATTCTAAGAAACTTACCATTTGTAAATAAATGTCTTAAATTTCACAAACAGGACAGGGAAATTTGTGAATGCAATTCCCATTGGAATTTAGGAACATAAAAAAGTCCATCTCAGAGTTCTGGGAATGATGAGATGGTATTTCAGACTAAACCTTCCCCACCCGCCTCACAGATACACACTGAACAGCCAGAAAATCTAGATGAAAAATAGGAAACACTTGTATGAAGGGATCAAAATGCTACCAAAGCAGCTAGGAAGAACAGGGTCAGTATCCCGGTGAGGAGGGAAGCCCAAAGGGGTCAGTTCTGTCGTTAGTGTTGCTTTTGTCTTACAGGCACCTGTCAGTTCTGGAGGAGATGAGAGGATGAGTGGCTGAGCAGACACTTGAAGAGAATCATGAAGGGGAGGAAGCACACGAGTCACAGCTAAGGCCTATCAAGTAGTAGGGGTTCTAGTAAACACAAGACTTTGAACGCAAACAAAGCATTGCACCCATAAATAATTTTGTCCAGGAAACACCTCAGCCTTCACAGGGACACAAGGCAGTTTGAAATCACCTCAACCCAAACTAGGTTAAGGTGACCTGAGATTGTGAGTGACGCCAGCCCGGCTACCTCCCAGAATGAACTGTAAAGTCCCTTCATATCCTTCTTGGACCTCATGTTTTTCTTACAAGACAAAAATTGCAACATAAAAATGAAACCTTCGACTTTTAAAAAGAAGGTAAGGGCCTCGTATTGTTGAGGTAGATTAAGAAAGATGGTGGAGATGCAGCCTGAATGAGAAGGATGTGGCCACATTCTATCCAATACTAACAAGAGAAATGTATACTGCATGACGGTTATTTACTTACATGCCAATTGAAGGGCGCAAGGTGCTCATTGGAGAGACAGACCTTCTTTCTTGACTACTGTCCAAATAACGGGGAATTAAGTTCCACTTTCAGCATTTGACTCTCACGTCCCCGCCAGACCATGGGAACTGACATTTCCTGAAACTGGAAGATGGAGTCATGCAACAAAAGGTGCGGTATGCCCATAACCAAAAAGACACCTTTAGACACGTTCATAAAGCTGAGGGCTGTCTTGTCAGATCCTGGGATCCCAGGTTTCCTCCTGCTCCACTACACACCTGCTGCTGCGTCTAAATGTCCGCTGAAAAGTCTTCATGGAAGCTCCTAACTGGCGGAATGCAGACCCTTAGCCTGCAGAGGAAGCCTGTCCCTGTCAGTGCCAATCCTGAGAGCCTAAGTACGGGTCACTGCTTGAGCTTGCCTGCCACTCTGTCTCTGCTCCGTCCCTCTGAATGAAAGAGGGTCCAACCAGATGCCCCGCAAGTGGTGGTTCCAAGTGCTTGTAGCAAACATGCGTTTTCCACCCACCAACATTTTCCGTAAAGCTCATCACCGAGATGTGCAGGAGCCAGACACACAGACCCTGGGATTTTGTCACAACAAGCACACCTGAATTTGGGATCTAGAGCTCAAATGTCACCACCTCTGTCCTGCCATCCGAGAGCCCCTCCCGGTGACACCTGGCCTCCTCCTCATTTCTGTATTTATAGCACAGGAGTTGTAATTCTCTTATTTTACCTGTTTCTCACCTACTAGATTGCAACTGATTTGATGATTAGGACAACGTGACATTCCTCTTTGTATCCACAGGGCTTAACACTTTTTTTTAGCAAACACATAAAGCTCCAGTTCCTCCAAAAAGAGTGAATACATTTGTTTAAAAGAAGAATTTAGATTTCTATTTCTTTGACACAGGTCAATGAGAGACAAGTGATGGCTGTCCCGTAGAGGGTGTCCATGGGATTTCTACCCCAAGAGGTATTTGTCCTGGAACCACACAAACCATCTAGCAATGAGGCCCCAAGGGTCCCACTCCTCCAGCATTTCTGACTTTGCTGCTTGGTCCTCACCAATTTCATCCAACTTTGGAAAAAGCAGCCAAGAAGAGAAAATCGGAGGCTGGTCCACACCTAATGTGAGGTGGCTTGTGGAATCCACAAGAACACTGGAGTTTTGTTCTTGTTGTTCTTGTTTACTGTGAAGGTCAGTTATACAATTAAAGTAGAACTAAAAAAAAAAAAACCGACTCAAGAGGAAATCTGATTAGTGATTCTTGCGTTCAGCCTTATCATGTGTCCAACCACTTCCCTAGTTGTCAGCAAGGGAGGTGAGGATGGGCACATAAATTAATTCTGTTTATCAGGAAACAGCCCCGCGATCGCCGCACCAAATTACAATCTTTTTCCCGTTGTTGCTGCTATAAAAAGGCTAGGGAAGAAACTCAGATTGAAAAATTAAACTTCCTAATATATTTTGCTTAACCCAAGAAAAATATATAACGTAAAATATATTTTTAAAATCCGGCCTGCTTTCTCCTTTTTTCAGGGCCAGAAATACCTGGCAACTACTTTAATTAAAACAAACTCCATTGCCCTGCACCAAGAATCCCTTTGCATGTTTGCAATACAACCATGGTATCATGAGTGATGGAGAAAAGGGCACTTGATTCCCAGCAAGGTGAAGACGATTAACAGTAAGCTGAAGAGGCAGCGAGGCAGCTCCCACAGGCCAAGCCAACCTCAGTTCTGGCACCTTTAGGCCAACAGAAGGATCTAGGAGGAGCACTAGAGAGAGGACGTCCAGCTCCCCAGCTTCCCAGCTCTCGATTAACCTCTCAGGCTGGTCCAGCATTCTGCGACAGGAAAGCAGTTTCCTAAAAAGCCTCAAGCTCTGCCCCAGGAAACTGAGTGTTGGGCAAACCTCCTCCCTATTGTGCTGCTATTGGGCAGGAAGGATGTCAATTCTCGCCCGGCTCCACCCACTTCTCCCCGGCTCCACCTACTTCCCCCTTTCCGCCGGCTCCTCCTCTGGCGCCACCTGCAGGGACTTCGCGCGCTGAGAGGTGCCGCGCTAGCTGCACCGGGTGCTTAGGGACTTCGCTTGCGCCGCAGGGGCTGTGGAGGGAAGGGGGCTGCCGGCGCCGATCTCAGGCCCCGGGGCGCCGAGTCTAAGAGGACGGCGGGCACCGCAAGAGGGTCCTGGAGGAACCGGTGGAGGCGGTGGGGCGCAGGGAGAGCCGGGCGGGAAAGTGCTGAGTTGGGGTGGAGTCACGGAGACCCATCTGACAATGGAAAGGAAGCAAATCCTAGAGCCTTAAGCCTTGGCGCCAGTTTTCTTCTCCCCAAAATGAGGTGATAGAAAATTGTGCCCATTTCGCAGAGGTGTTGTGATGATTTAGAAGTTGTAAAGTTGTAAAGTTGTAAAGAACACTGCCAGGCCCAGAGTGTGCGATGTTTGTTAATTAACAGTCGGCTTTAAAGATGATCTAAGCCAGAGTCTCTCACTAGCATGATTTTTTTAAAGATAGAGCTGACTGAGCCGACTCTCCCCAGATCTGTTGAACCATAACATATTGCTCTGGCTCCAAGAATCTGCATTTTTAAAAGACTGCCCCAAATATTTCTTCTAGAGACTAAAGTTGGGGAATCACTCACCTGGGCCAACGTCTTTGACTTGCAAAAGAATGAACTTAGAAGTCCCCAGAGTTCCTGCAGAGCCCTAAAAGGCTGTAAGGCCCTAAAACCAAAATCCTACCATACAGCCCTCTTTCTGGTGGCCCCTAGCAAATTCACTGTGTTTCTAAGCTGTGAAATGGGGGCAAAGTCACACCCACTGCCAAAAGGGGGGGGGGTGTGAGGGTTAAATAAGACCCAGGTGCGCCAAGCACAACCCCAACAGGCTGCAAGTGATGAATGAACCTTAGAGACCTACCCTACTCACCCAGTTTTATGAGGTGCCAAAGACAGGCGCAGCCAGGATGCCCCAATGCTGCACGTTCCCTTACCATCTTCCCCAGTACCTCCTCCTGAGACTCGCACTTCCAAGACTTGCTGTCAGGGCTCAGTCCCGCCCAGGCAGGTCCCGAGCTGCTGGTACGCCAGGAGGGACCCGCAGCGGGTTTCCACGCCACTCGCTGCTCGGTAGGAAGAATGACTTAAGCCACTCCAGCCCGCGCGTCCCTGCGTGTCCCTGCGCGTCCCCGTGGCCTAGGCTCCCTGGCCTCTGGCCAGGACTGTGCTGGGCGCGGCGGAGGAAGAGGCCAGCGTGCAGGCAGCCTCTTCCTTGGAGTCTCTGCATTGGGGCGCTGCCGGCACCCTCCTAAAAGTCTAAGCAGATGCTCCTGATGAGGGTGTTACCTCCTGGTCTTGGGCGGATCCGGAGTTTCTATGATCTAGCTCTGACTTAGGGATCCCGGCCGTTCAACGCTTATATGACCTCAAGATGAAATGATATCACTTCACCTTGCTGGTGGAAGAGTAATTTGGCACTCCTTTCTGTATAGTAATTTGGAAATATTCCTCCAAACGTAGAAATCATGTGGAACTTTTGACCAACGGTACAGCCTTCTAGACAGGCATACACGATGACAATAAAAGAAGTAACAAAGACAGCGACTGTCGTTTTCGGAGCATTAGTGCCTGGTGTATTTGGACAGCAATCAGATGCAGTGCCTCCCTGAAGCCTGGCCACTTCATGAGGCAGTACTAGAAGGAGCGTATTCTTTACGTGGTGATGGCAGAAGCCAAGGAAAGACCCAGTGGCACCCAAGGCCAAGCTCAGTAAGTTTTGGTTGTGTGCCATTTTACTATCTAAAGCAAATCAGGTGACTAAGCCTGACATTAATGGAGTGGGAGGGACTGCAAAGTCACAGGACAAAACGTGTGTATACAGGGAAGGGTGAAATTTGACAACTGGTTCTTCCCGTTCTCCAAAGACTTTCCAAAATGGGAGGAATAGAGGGGCGCCTGGGGTGGCTCAGTCCATTAAACGTCCGACTTTGGCTCAGGTCATGATCTCACGGTTTGTGGGTTCAAGCCCCACGTTGGGCTCTGTGCTCACAGCTCAGAACATGGAGCCCACTTCGCATTCTGTGTCCCCCTCTCTCTCTGCCCCTCCCCTACTCATGCTGTTTCTCTTTGTCTCAATAATAAATAAACATAAAAAAATAAACAAAATGGGAGGAATAGAATTAGGGATCCCCTAATTCCCAGAAAATAAAAATAAATGCTTTCTAAGGCAAAAATTACATAAAGCTTTACAAAACTTTAAACAGCAAACATGTATTGCGAGTCCTGGAAAAGTACCGTGCTTAGAACTATATTGTATCAAACTGCTCTTGGGGCACCTGGTGGCCCAGATGGTTAAGTGGCCAGCTGACACTTAGTTTAGGCTCAGGTCATGATCTCACAGGTTTGTGGGTTTTTGAGTTTCAGCCCCATGTTAGGCTCTGCACTGATAGCAAGAAGCCTGTTTGGGATTCTCTCCCCTCTCTCTCTACCCACCCCCTCAAAATTAAATAAATAAACATTGAAAAATAAATAAACCGCTCTGAGTCCATGAATGTGAGCAACATATTCATTCAGCTCTTGTATCCTCTAACAGCCAGTCAATGTCTGGAAGCAGGAAACCTAAATGAATGAAACCATGTTGGAAATTCTATTATGTGTGTGCCTTTTCCTCCCTCCCAATCTGAGGGCAGGACTGTTCTCAACATCCCACCCTTTAGTTAATCAGCATTGGGTCTTAAAAGTTGTAACTGCAAATTTATGTGTTGAAGAAAGGATTGCATAAATGAAAAAATACGCAGGAAGAGGTGAGCTGCTGTGCCCTTTGCCTTTAAATATTACAGGCAACCATAGTTCAACAGAAAGAGTTTAGCCTTATTTTCAAATCCTTACAAGAATGTTTCTGGGCAATTACTTGCTGAACCTTTGATCTGTGAATCCAGAAAGATGACCACACCTAGTGACAGGGAAGAGTCTGTATGTAGTGTGAGCTAGGAATTAAGAAATAGCCTGTTTGATTAAGCACTGACAGGAATGCAACTATATTTTTTAGTTTCCTGGTAATTCTAAGAACTCTGGTCTTTAGCAGACAAAAGAAAAAAGAGGAAGCTTTCATAAATAAGTTTAATGGTCAAATAGCTTTTTAAAACTGTTTTTGGTTTCTAGTCTTTACAGTGTGAATTTTATTTGGTTTAGTGCTCACTAGCTCTATTTTGTAACTGTGAAATTCCAACTTTATTATTTTTCTGAAATTGGAAGGGAAAAAAAACAGTAACCTAAAGATGTGAGATTATGAAGGGGAAAATGTAACAGTAATCTTTCATCGAAAAAAAAGTTTATTTTCCTATTACCTTAAGGCAAAATATATTTTATTGCAAATATATTTAAGGTTTAGGAAATGTTTGTTATTTTACGCCCTTTCCCCAAGAAGCCAAAACATAACTTCCCAAGCCAGAAATGTTTTAAAAATAAAGATTGTTAAAACTATACAAAATTATAGAAATATTTAAGAAAAAGTGATGGATATCTATGGTATGGTTGCACAGATATTACCTAGATAGGAACATATTTTACATTTTAACTTTTCATTATCTGCTTGTGCACTAATATTTCATAGAAACAAAATGTTAAATTCTTAACATCGATGTTTTAGAAAGTGCTCTTGTCTACTAAGTTACTGCATTGTTTAAACACTGATATGTACAAAAGGCAAAAAAAAAAATGGAAGCAAGGAAGAAAAGAGAAAAAGACACAAAATGATTTACATCTACATAAATACATTCTCAGTGGACTGTCTAGATTTATTGTCGTTATGGGTTTTCGTACTCAATAGTATCTGTACATACAGTGGCTTTAACAATACCAAACAAGGACAACGTCACTCTTCTTCATAGTTCAGATCCCTTTCTTAGTTTCCAGACAGTATCTCAAAGTTTATCAAATGCTAACAAGTCAGCTGGAATAATGGGCCAGGAGGTTGCTGTTGGGAAGTCCCCAGGATAGCTCTCCAAAACCGGATAGATCCGGTTGGGCAATTTCAACCTCAGTATTTTTACCACCCCTTGCTTGTCACGGAAATTTTTACTTCTTCGGAATTTTCAGTGAAGGGGGGGGGGGGGGAAGGATCAGCCAAAGTTAATTCTTTGGTGATCACTGCATGCGCTACTCTCAAGATTCGGAGAAGATATTTAGTGGTGAAACTTTCATACAATCTGGGTTTCCTGACTGTTTTATGCTTTTTAAAAAGTTACCCTATCGAAACTCCAGAGAACCCACAGAAGAGGAAGCAGTAACTGAAGCTACGCAGGGCGTCTTGCATGCACATTAAATCCAGTTCCCCCAAATAATCGCATATGTTGTAGTTAGCAACACACTTTTCAACCCTATCCCTTTGGACGCATCATATATCCCTCCGCCAATTGCAGAAAAGTCACGGGTGTAACCGTGGTTCCTTTTCAAAAGCAGCACGGAATGCGTGCACATCTGTTCTTGACGCAGATCCTTCAACAGCAGCAGGCTGTCTACAAGCCCTGCCCTACTGAAGCTGTCGGCTCTTGGATTCATATTCTCGGAGTCCGTGCCGTTTTTCCTCATCGGGATTGTAAACTCCTGCATATATGGGCGGACGTTTGGAGAATGGAAAGTCGTTCACTCCATCTCCATTCGCGGCATCTTCCTGACTGTCACCGTCCTGGCACCTGTCCTATCCGCAGGGGATGCCAGAGTCGCCGGAGTCCCCCGCCTCTCCACCCATCCGCAGCGCCTCCAGTGCGCTGGAGCTTGTGACAAGCTGCAGACCCCTGGCCAGTGCCTGGGCCTCCACCATCAACAGGATCCGCAGGAGGAGACAGCTGGGCATCCAGAAGCCGAGTTTCCACCCACCCACTTCCACCGCGGGGTCCCTCGCGCAGGCCTGGAGCCGCCTCAGTGCCCCGCCTCCCGCCCAGCGCCCTCTTAAGCCCATTCCCGGCCCCCAGGACTGTCTCACGGATTCTGGGCGCGGGAAAGCAGGGAGATGAAGCCGCCAGTGGCGGCAGCGAGCCTCGTACTGCCGCAAGTCCGGCGCGCTCACCGTGGCTAGGAACGCTTAGGGTGGGAGGGCGCGCAGACTTCCGCGCTGCAGACCGTGCCGGGTCGTGGACGCACATTGGCGGTGCGCGTTGTTCACACTCCTTCGCGCCCTCCACTGGGCGCCAATCGGCTTTGCCGTCCAATGAGAGCAAAGGGACTCAGGACCGCTCCGTTCATTCGCCAGAAGCGCAGAGACCTCTTGCCCAGAGACCATTTGCCCAGAAGGTGTAATTCCTGGCGGGAGACAAAGATCACCCCAAAGTCGCGAGTTCCTGTGAGTGACTGCGGAATTTGGGACGAACTCTTTATTCGGTGAGTCATCCCTTTGGTCATTGAGCTGACTTAGAGTTTCAAGAAAATTCACTGACGGGGACCCGATGCAGAAAAACTTAAGGCTGGGGGAGATGGGGCAGAAAAAAACCATAGACCTGGATACTGTCTTATCCTCAAAAGACTGAGGTCTGTCCCTGGAAACTTAAAAGAGAGAGAGTAAAATAAAAGGATGTGTATTTCTTCTACAGTGCCCAAGGGGAAAGCATGTTCTAATTTTAAAAACTGGGATGTCTTAGAAGACCCAACGTTAACTTTATGAAAACGTTTCCTAAGAACTTCAGCCTCAAGGTGTGTCTTAATTCTGTGTGTAACAAACCACGTCAAATGTGTTTTCCTGAGTGAACTTCTTTCCAGGATAAAATAAGTGACACATGGTGATTATGGTCTCCAGCATGGTCATCATTAGGAGCACTGAAGCCATCTACATTCACGGAGCTTAACTACATTAATATGACTTATCTACTGTTTTCATCAACATAAATTTACTATCCCAGCAAAATTTTGCCCAGGGACATGAGAGTTGCAAATATCTCTATTGTTTATTCCAGGAACTTCCTCAAAGACCCAAGAACTCTTCAATTGCAATCATCAAAGTACAGTTTGCATCCGAAACCTTGAAAATCCTTGCCTTGTTATCCATCAATTCTAAACTTTCACCTAGTGATTACTCTGTCCTAACCAATCTCTACATTAAAGACCTGATTTAAACCAGACATCAAAATCTCAATAGATAGCCCAACCTTGCTCTCCTCCTTCTGAGATGCTACCAAAGTTCTGTGAAGTTATTTCTTCCCCAAATCTCAAGAAGTATTAAGCTTAGCCTTGTCTTATCAACAGGTAGTTCTGTTGAGATTTCTGGGAGCCAGCATTTGACATCCTTGGAGGGCCCAGCAACAGGTAGTTAGTTTCTGCTGCCGCCCACTCCAGATCGGTGTGTTCCTCTGAGGTCCCTTGAACTTTCTCTCTGGTGCTCTCTGAACTCAAAGGTGAGAACAGTGAATCTTGCATGAGGTTTGCCCTCAGCTTGTTTTTTGTTGAAGTCCCCCAAGAGCTGAGTTTATTTTGCCCCTGCGAGTGAAGACACCTCCGAAGGAATTTTTGTGATGACCTGGCCAAAACGTTGGAAGGTCTACGCTTGGTGAAAACTGAAAGGAAGAGAATAGGCGTTGACGCCCCTAAGTTTGTTTTTCAAACTGGCAATGGGGATAAAGACATTGGGAAGGTTTTGTTTTTAGGCTGAAGGGACTGAGACAAGCAGCTTTCTAATGGTTTATTCTGGAGGATCCCCTCCCCCAACAGCCAGGACCGCTTCTGGGGTATCCAAAGAAGCAAAGACCCAGAGAGGATGGTGGCGAGAGGTGGGTACAGGCCCAGGCAGAGGCTGTTAGAAGCCGGCTGGCTATAAAAGAGGAAGGAACCCAGCAGTGGGCGGAGCAGTGGGTCGCAAAAGGCGGGAGAAGTTCCAGAAGCTCAGCCCAGTCTGCCGCCAGTAGAGCCCGCCGAGCTATCCCTGACGCCCCTCGCAGGCTGACTTCCAGCTTCAGGTCTTGGTTCCCTCCGGTAAGCACCGACCGCGCGCGGGCTCTGGATTCGAGTACCGAGTGCGGGCGGAGCAGGGAGGGGAGCGGGAGCGCGCGCCTGCGGGGCCGGGCGGGGCAGCGCGGCCCAGCCGCCCAGCCGGGACCGAGGGAAGCTTGGATTTCCGCGGCTGATGCCGGTCACGCCACGGGGGTGGGGGTGGGGTGGCCTAGGGTCCGCCGAGACCGGATCCCTCTCCTAGTCTGGCTCAGCTCTGGGCACTCGCTCCGGGGGGCAAAGGGGGAGAGAGGAGGAGGAGGCGAAGGAGATCGAGAAGAAGGGGCGGGGAGGAGGAAGGTGGAGCGGAAGAGAGGGAAGTGAAACGAAAGAGGGAGAGGGGTGCGAGAGGAAAACCAAGGGAGAGCTTCTGGGTGGGTAGGAGATGGACCCCTCTTTCTTTATGTCCTTACTGGAGGACGGTAAGGTCATAGAGGTCAGCAGAGCCTTCTCCAACCCTCAGACCCGGCTGGAGGAAGGCCACTTCACATTTGCTATGATATGGTTCAAGCCAGATGCTAGAAATGATGCTGGGGGCGGGAGGTGAACATTGGGGTGTTTTCTTAACCTCTTGCCCCTTCCCACCGTGAATGCTTCAATTCATCCCAGTTTAGTTCAAAAGTCACATTTCTTTCTGTCCACTTTATATTCTTTGGGGGGGGGGGAGTCCATATGTAATAATCACTCCTAAATCACCTGAGTCCTCTCTCAAAGTCTGCAAGGTGGAGTCGTCCTCAGCAGACACTGAACCCCCAGATTCTCTTAACTGTTGGGCAGTAAGTTCTTGCCTTCAGGAATCTTACAAAATAGCCCCACTGCTCAATGATATGTATCTATTTCTGTTTCTCCAGGTTCTCCGCAGTTTCAAAAGTATCCCTGTGGTAAGTATACTGATACTGATAATAGTAATAGTAGTGATATTTACTGGGCGGGCAGCCTGTTATGTACCAGGCCCTGTTCTAAAGGCCTTATGTGAATTTTTTTTAATCTCCACAAGCAGGGAGGCAGATGCCGTCACCCCTCTCGTCTTAGAGATGTGGCCAATGAGATAGACAGTGGTTAGTTAATATGCCAAGGTCATGCAGCTAGTAAATGGTGACCAAATATTTGAATACAAGTGGTCTTATAAAAACTAACGTTGATGCAGCAACTTCATATTCTTTTCCTCATTTAGAATCATGGGCTCATTTTACAAACAGGAAAATTAGGCTCAGAGACTCTGGACTTTCCTGGGTAGTTCATTACCAGTAAAAAATGCAGCCCCGGCTCCTAGTCCCCAGCAAAATGGTTAAGAGAATAGCCACAGTCTTTGAGAACTTGCACTTGACAAGAAACAGACAGGCTAGAGCAGAAGTTAAACAACAAGAAGGAGTCCAGGAGGTGAACATTCTGCAGAGAACTTCTCTGTTTTCTTTAATAAATCAGGGCTTTTTCTAGAATAAGAGACTTAAGAGACATCATAATTTTTAAAGTTTTGTTTAACTTTTTCATGCTTAATTATTTTTGAGAGAGAGAGGGAGAGAGGCAGAGCACAAGCAGGAAAGGGGCAGAGAGAGATGGAGACACAGAATCCCAAGCAAGCTCCAGGCTCTGAACTGTCAGCACAGAGTCCTACGCAGGGCTGGAACTCACAAACTGAACTGTGAGATCATGACCTGTCCAGAAGTCAGACGCTTAACTAACCGACTGAGTCATCCAGGCACCTCTTTTAAGTTTTTATTTTTAAGTCACATCTATACCCAACGTGGGGCTCGAACTTACAACCCCAAGATCGAGTCGCACGCTCTTCCGACTGAGCCGGCCAGGCACTCCAAGAGACGTATTTAAAGACAACTTGTGTATCTCAGTTGGATGTTGGTCTAAACAAATTAATATTGTAATTATACAAGAAAACTTTCTTGATATGTAGAGCTGGAAAAAGATAATTGGGAATACAATGTCATGATGTATCTAAGTGTAAAATTATCTAGGAAAATAAAAAGATGATGCAAATTTGGCAAAAAATGAGCAGTCACTGACTATGTGATAGACATATGAAGGTTCATTAGACTATTCTCTTTTTGTGGTTGCTGGTCCTATTTGAAATGTTCGTAATCAAAAGTGTACTTCCGGAGCTTTGTAACCTGGAGCAAATAGTTTAGTCTCTCTGGATGCTCAAGTTTTTTATTCTCAAAATAGAACTAATAATGCCTATCTCACAGAGTTGGGAGAATTAAATGAGGTCATTATAGAGAGCTCTTAGGAGAGGGCGTAGCATATCATGTGCAGAATCCGTGCAGTCACTGGACCTTTTTAAATGAGTCTGTGTAGAGAGCTCACCACGTGCTGGGCGTCCTGGTGCATGTTGGGATGCTGCCCTCCGTGGCTTTGGCTTACTTATTATTAATGAAGATCATGCTGTTTTATTTATGTTGTTCATTCTCTTCTGCGGGGTCGTGAGAGGAAAGATAGAAGGGAAAAGACTCCTTTAAACAAACGAACAAAACAGAGAACAAGCAGCAACGAAACTTCCCAACTATCTTCGCAGCCAGACTCTCAGCCCAAGATTATTTTGTCTTTATGGTTCTTTTCCCATCCATTCCCCTGCAATTACACCATCCGTGTGCTTCCCCCACCTCGAATGGGGGATGGGGGGTAGATTTTGACATCCGTGGAACTAAAACACACTTCTCAATTCTCAGACTGTGGAACTACGCTTCCGTGGGGCACTTTCATACCCATGGTAGAATTCCATCTCCGCTACGTAGCTGTGGCCTTGAACGTCATCTGCCTGATCTGAGTTATACTTTCCTCATCTGCAAAAAGCAAATACACTTGCTTTGCGTGGTATCCGGGGGGTATTGGCAGTAAGTATTTGGTATAGCAGCTAACACGCGCTGCCCTATGAAGGGACCTTTTATTGTTGAGGTGATTGTAGTTGTTGGTAAAGGGTCTGAAGAGAGGGTGCGAGGGCCCGAGGGGGGAGCGTGGGATGTGGGGTCCCCATTAACGTTATTTATTCTCTGTACGATGAACACAGCTCTGAAGATACGACTCTTGAACCGTTGTGAAACTAGTGTTCTGCCTGAGCTGTCTATTCATCTTCAAGCCATCATGAACCCTAGAAAGCGCAGATCCCAGATCGCATTTGATAAAGAGAATTATATGAAAATTGATCACTATTTTTCTCAGGTATGTTTGTAAATACGATTTATGGAATATACAGTATGAGACACTGGGTGCCATAGTTCTTTCTTCCAAGAAATTACCTCATGGTAGATTGAGGGTATTAGGTAAAAATCTTTCTAGGGGTGCCTGGGTGCCTCAGTTGGTTAAACGTCCGACTTCAGCTCAGGTCATGATCTCACAGTTCACGGGTTCAAGCCCCACATCTGGCTGATAGTTCAGATGCTGGCGCCTGCTTCAGATTCTGTGTCTCCTTTTATCTCTCCTGCTCACACACTCTCAAAAATGAATAAACACTAAAAAATTTTTAAAAATATCCTTCTCATCCATTTTATCCTATTCTTTACTTTTAATATAATGTTTATAGTTTTTAAAAACCTATTTGTTTATTTTGAGAGAGAGTGAGTGGAGGTGGGGCGAGGGTGGAGGGGGGGAGAGAGAGAGAGAAAATCCCAAGCAGGCTCTGCACCATCAGCATGGAGCCCAATGTGGAGCTCAAATTCACGAACCCTAAGATCATGATCTGAGCCCAAATTAAGCGTCAGACATTTGACTTGAGCCCAAATCAAGAGTCAGATTCTTGACCTATTAAGCCACCCAGGCACCCCAGTTTTAATATAAATCTTGGCCATATCAAACCAGCCTTTGGTAAAAAGCTATTGTCAGGCTTCCTGAACAAGAACAAAAGTATCACGTATTACAGTCAACTCTGGACTAAAAACACTAACACCATTTCATAGCATGGAACTATATGCTATCCCAAATATGGCTCATGTATTTGATCACAACAATCACTACATTTATATTGTGCTTTCTACTTTACTAAACAAATTTTAAAATAATAATCCTCCAGGCACCTGGGTGGCTCAGTCGGTTGAGCATCCCCCTCGTGATTTCAGCTTAGGTCACAATTGCACAGTCATGAGTTCAAGCCCTGCTTCAGGCTTCATTATTGGCTTGGAGCCTGCTTGAGATTCTCTCTCTCTCTCTCTCTCTCCCTTGCTCGTGTGGTCTCAATCTCAAAAAAAAAAAAAGTAAAAAATAATAATGCTTATCATAACCTTGTTAGAGAGGGAGGATTTTATTATCTACAATTTGTGGGGACAGAGAAATGACTTCTTGCTTGAGACAGAGAGGAGTAAAGACGTGGACTTACGTTTAGTGACAATAAGTCAGGACTTCTTCTAATAACAGGGCTCTGTGATCATATCAAACTACCATTCTTTAGTGAATCTGAAATGCTCCTTGAATTTATCAAGAAGAAAGCTGAGAATTTTGAGAGTTTGGGTATGCAACATAAAAGCTTTCATTTGTTTTCTTTTATCGTGGTTGTAGCTAGAATATCCAAATATCCAGGTAAGCCAAGACAAGCCTACTTCTGCTGCTGTTTGTCTTACTTCATGACAGAGCAAGCTAATAGTGGCATACTACCCAGTTCCCTTTCTTTCTTACATTTTTTAATTTTATATATTTATTAATTTTTTTAGATGTTTGTTTTTAAGAGAGAGAGAGAGTGCGAGCTGGAGAGGGGCAGAGAGAAGGGGACAGAGGATCTGAAGCAGGCTCTGTGATGACAGCAGAGAGCTCAAAGCAGGATTCTAACTCACAAACTGTGAGATCACAACCTGAGCCGAAATTGGACACTTAACCAACTGAACCACCCAGCCGCCCCTCTTTTTTTAATTAAAAAAATTTTTTTAAGGCTCCACACCAATGTATGGCTCGACCTCATGACTGTGAGATCAAGACCTGAGCTGAGATCAAGAGTTGGACACCTGGGGTGCCTGGGTGGCTCAGTCGGTTAAGCGTCCGGCTTCGGCTCAGGTCATGCTCTCATGGTTCATGGGTTCAAGCCCTGTGTTGGGCTCTGTGCTGACAGCTCAGAGCCTGGAGCCTGCTTTGGATTCTGTACCTCCCTCTCTCTCTGTCCCTCCCCTGCTCGCGCTGTCTCTCTCTGTCTCTCAAAAATAAATAAAAAACACTAAAAAAAAAAAAAAAAGAGTTGGACCCTTAACCAATTGAGCCACCCACGCGCCCCATTGTTCCCTCTTTGAAAATGTCTCTCTCTGTCTCTCTGCCCAAGAATCTTTGGAATCGTTGGAAATCCATTAGGGTTTCCCAGTGGGGTGTGTGGCAAGGATGCTTCTTACAGGACTGGGCTGAAGAGATGTTCTTTGAGAGTTTGTATGTTATGCCCAGAGTAAATTTATATTACCTCATGTTCCTTTTTTCTTCTGTTTGGTCCAGAATATTAGCAGCATCACAAAAGGAAAATAAAAGTTTACGCATTAATGTGCTGGTCACTGTGCCGGTACTGTCACACATGACATTACACTGAATCATGACAACAGTCCTGCCATTGTCATTCCCGTTACCAGCAAGTGGCATTGCCGCCATGTGAACTTCTGTCTGTTGACCTCTGTGTCCCGATGCATTGAACTTGGGGGGAGACGTATCATTTAGATACAGCTATCAAGTGCTCTTAATTTTTCATTGGATTTCTGCTATTTGATCAACCCTCCGTGTCTAAGGTTGTAATCAGAGTTTTAAAGCATTTCACATTTATTTTTAGGTCAATAAAGAACAAAAGAATAATTCGAATATTCCTCCGATGAAGAGGGGCTGTGTAAAAGGTCCAAAAGATGTAACTAACACCCAGGCTCAAGGGCCCAAAGACCAGACTGGGCCCCCCAAGAAAACAATTTACATTACCTTGGGTGCAAACCCCAGGAAACACAAGCTCACACATCGCGCAGAGGAGAGCTTCTACGTGGCACTTAACACCCTCAAGGATGTCAAGAAGGAGATAGAAGCTCAGCAGGGCAAAGAGGTGGTGGCGGTTTTCAGAGAAGGAATTGAAGGGTACATAAATCTTGGAATGCCCCTCAGCTGCTTCTCTGAGGGCTGCCATGTGCAAATCACTTTTGTCCAGAGTAGAGGTAAGCAGAAAGATGAGAATCAGGTGTTTGGCCGACACGAAAAGCCATCTGCCGACTGTGTCAAATTTTATATTCACGCAGTCGGAAAGAGAAAGAAAAGGATCGTCAAACGCAAACATTTTCACAAAGAAGGGTCCAAACTCTGCGTCTATGCTTTCAAAGGAGAAACCATCAAGGACGCCCTGTGCAAAGATGGCCGGTTTCTCTCCTTTCTGGAGAAAGAGGATTGGAGGCTCATCAAAAACCTGGACTCCATTCTAGAGAGCTCGCAGACCGTGGATGACCTGGAAGGCACAGTCTTTGAGGTTGAGGTTGAGAAGAGAAAGAGCTCAGGGGCAGTAGCTGCTCAGAGCTCGGGGTCAGCGGAAGGAAACACCAATGTGCTGAGAGAAGAAATTGTGGATCAGTACCCCCGTTTGAAAAGAGAAAGTGAAAAAATAAGAGAAAACTTAAGGAAAGAAATGAAAAATAAAAAAATCAAAACATTTTTTAAGTTGCTTGAAGTAAAGTTTGGGAAAATGACAAGAAACTCCACCCCAGTCAGAGTGCACGACTTTCTTTCTCTTGTCGGTGCCTCTGTGGGGCACCTGTCATGGGACCGAAATGGAAATGGGGGTTCTGCCACCTGCTTTGTTTTCAAAGACTTGTTCGTTTTCACCTGTCGGCACGTAATAAGTGACTTCATGGGAAAAGGAATAGAGCCAAGCAAGTGGGCAGACATAATTGGTCAATGCGCAAGGGTGACATTTAGTTATAATAGCGTCTTCCAGAAAGAAGAGAACTGCTTTTCTTTTGAACCCTGGTTTGAGGTATCTGATGCAACTCTTGATTATGCCGTCCTGAAACTGAAGGCAGATGGCCAGCGAGTACCTCTGGGACTCTCTGATAGAATTGCTCCTGCACCATCTGATGGGTTGATATATATCATTGGCCATCCGAATGGAGAAGAAAAGTCTAGTGATAAATGTACTGTGATCTCTCAGGGTCAGCGAGGAAAGAAATATGAGGAACGTCTTCAGGCTGAAGAGGGAGAGGGTTGCAATTATGGAATGAAATACATCCATATGTGCTCTAAAAGAGCCTTCGAGAAAATAGCTCACAGCCCTGACGTGATTACCTATGACACCTCTTTTTACTTTGGGGCTTCTGGTTCCCCAGTGCTTAATTCAGAAGGTTCGTTGGTGGCCATGCATACTGCTGGCTTCACTTGTAATAATGAACTTGGGTTATCATCTCACCTCATTGAGTTTGGCTCTACTCTGGAGTCCATCCTCCGTGATATCAAGGAAAAACACGGACAGTGGTACACAGAAGTAGGTATGAGTCCACAAGATGTAGAAATGGTGAGTGATGAGGACTGAGGGTGGTGAGAATTCAGCTTCTTTACTTGCTTTAAGAGAATTGTTCCATATGGGGTGGTTATTCCATAAGCAATGGCGATCATGTCCTAAATTCCAAAATGGTAAATTTGATTTAAAAAGTTAGTTTTAGAACCCTTCCTATGTGCCACTCTTCTTAGTATGTGAAGACTATAGCCCTACAAGTGGGTTATTATGCCTATTTTGAAGTTGAGCAATGTGAACAGTGACAAGATTAGGACACTAATACTAGTGTAACCCTGTGGGGCGTTTTTCCCCCCATTTCTTTGTCTTCCCATAAGTTCAGTTCCTTGAAGGCAGGATCTAACTCGTGTTCATCTCATTATCCCCAGCATCTGGAAGAGGCAAGTAAGTGCCTAGAAAATGTGTGGGTCCATCAGTAGCACCATTTAGGGCTCCTGTTAAGCTTAATTGAGAAACTAAATGGTCGGTTGGAAATAATCTCAAACAAAATCTTTAGAATTTCCAAACTCCTCATACTACTAAAACGCAGGATACATGTGTTCTGAAATTCACAGGGTAATACCCACTCTTTTTATATTATAGGCTATTAGGGCAAAGACACTGTCTTAAAGATCATACTATTTTGTTCGTATGTCCATAGTTTTTACCTAATAACCTTTTTTGTTTTAGGATCACATGCACGTTACAATTAGTTGTTGTGTCTCCTAAGGCTCCTTCCTCATGGCTGTTGCAGGTTCTCAGGCCTTGACCAGTGACCTTTGACAGTTAGGAAATATACTGGTCACGTATTTTGTGGGATGTCCTTCTATTGGAATCTGTCTGATAATTAGACTGGGGTGGTGAGGTTTGGAGAGTAAAACCAGAGGGGCACAGTGCCTTTTCACTATGTCATATCAAGGGTACATATTATCCGCCTGAGTTATGATTTGGTGTTGGCTTTGATGCCCTGGCCAAGGTAGTACTTATAGGTCTCTCTACCATAAATTTACTCCTTCCCCCTCCTTTCTAGAATGCACTTTTTAGAAGGAACTTTTATTCACAGCCCACACCTAAGGAGTGGGGAGTGTAGATAGGGAACTCCTATCTACATAATGGATCCTGCATGAGAGATTTGCTTCTTCTCTCCTTTATTTATACCAGTGTGGGCTCATAGATATGTGTTGAGTTATAATCCAGATTACTGTGTTTCTCAGATTTTTCCAACTTCGGTCACTGGGAGCACTTTCATTGGGCTCTTATGCCTCCGTTGCCATATTCCCAGGAGAGTGTTGTGTTTGTTTCCTGGTTTTTCTAAGCACTTTCTTACGTTGTAGTCCTACAAGGTACTCTAGGCTCCTCTTAATATTGCCTGCCCCAGTCCCATCATCCTCCATTTCTCCAAGGAGCCCTTGGTTACTTTTAGTGGAGAAGAGTATTAGAAACCAAGATCTGGGCACTAGGTATATGATTTTGCTAGTGGGGTATTATTTCTCTTTATGTCCGCCCCACAGACAAAGCAAAGAATTGTGTGTGTGTGTCTACTAACTCGTATAGCCAGCCTCCTTAGCTCATTCGTGGTTTCACTTTCTGGGGCTTCGGTTACCTGGGGTCAACTGCAGTCTACAAGCAGATGATCTTCCTTCTGTCTTATCGCCGGAAGGTCAGTGGAAGCCTGACGTTGCATCACAAAGCCTCTGTCATCCACCTCCCTCCATCTCATCAGACAGGCGTTTTACCATCTCACAGCATCATAAGAAGGAGAGTCCAATAAGATATTTTGAAGGATAGATGGCCTTTACATAGATTTTACTACAGAACCTGGTTATAATTGTTTATTTTATTATGAGTTATTGTTGATCTCTTATTGCGCCTAATTTATAAGTTAAACTTTATTATAGGTATGTGTGTGTAGGAAAAAAACATAGTATGTATAGGGTTTCCATCCCCTAGGGGTTTGGGACGTGTAGGGGTGGAGGGGGGTGACTACTGCATATCTGCAAGCATTTCTTTAAAAAAAATTTTTTTAAATGCGTATTTATTTTTGGAGAGACAGCATGAGCAGGGGAGGGGCACACAGAGAGAGGGAGACACAGAATCCGAAGCAGGCTCCAGGCTCCGAGCTGTCAGCACAGAGCTTGACGTGGGGTTTGAACTCATGAATGGTGAGATCATGACGTGAGCCAAAGTCGGACGCTTCACCGACTGAGCCACCCAGGCGCCCCTCTGCGAGCATGTCTGTATGTAACTGTCGTATGTACGATCAGTCAAACATTCTTACCGATGTCTCCAACTCCACTTCGACATGGGTCATTTTTGCCTCTTGCCTTGGTCATCTATGAAGTCCTAGTCCAACAGTGAGAAGCTTGGCTCCCGCCATCCCCCACACTCACTCACTTAATTGTTTAATTCACTTCTCATGCATAGAGTTGTTCACCTGCAGCAGGATAGGAAAAAAACGAGGACAGTGTGTGTTTAGTCTTATGGACTCACTCCCAGAGCCACTGGGGTCAGCACCTTTCCTCCACGCCCTCCGGTGAGCTGTTTTGTATATTTGTAGGACGGTCCACTTCTCTTGTCAAAGTCCCCATTCTTCCCTTTCACCTCTCAACCTAAGTGACTTTTGGAATTTGCGTACATTAAGGTTCACCCTTCATGTGAATTCTGGGGGTCTTAACAAGTGCGTCATGTCATGCATCCAACATCACGATATTGTACAGAGTCGATTTACCAGCCTGAGAGTCCCCTGTGCATCAGCTGCTCGACCCTGCCTCTCTCCTGAACCGGTGGTGATCACTGATCCTTTTACTGTGTCTATAATTTTGCCTTTGCCAGAATGTCACTTAAGTGGAATCAGATAGTATGTAGCCTTTCGACTTGACTTCTCTCACTGAAATACGTTCCAGTAAGGTTTCTCTGCATCTTTTTGTGGCTTTTGTGGCATTTATTTTTTGCCACTGAATAATATTCTGTTGTGTGCATATGCCACAGTTTGTGTATGCATTCACCTTTTGAATGATCCCTTTTGCTTCGCTGTTTGGTGAATATGAATAAAGCTGTTAAAAGTATTTGTAAATGTTTGTGTGAATATTAAGTTCTCAATTCAATTGGGTCAGTATCTCAGAGTGTGATCACTGGACTGTATGGTAAGATTATGTTTAACTCTGTAAGCATCTGCCAAACTGTCTTCCAATGTGGCTGAACCGTTTGGCATTCTCACCAGCAGTGAATGAAAGCTCACATCGCTTCACATCCTCACTAGCATTTTGTGTTATCAGTTTTTATTTTTTTTAACTTAAAAAATTTTTAATGTTTATTTTTGAGAGAGAAAGAAAGAGACAGCATGAGTGGGGGAGGGTCAGAGAGAGAGGGAGACAGAATCTAAAGCAGGCTCCAGGCTCTGAGCCATCAAGACAGAGCCAGATGCAGGGCTCAAACTCACTGACCATGAGATCATGACCTGAGCCAAAGTCAGACGCTTAACCAACTGAGCCACCCAGGCACCCAGGTACATACTTTTAGTATCAGTCTGAATTCTGTCAGCAGAATAATGCCACTGTATTACCCCCGTAGTACTTTTGAGCTCTGAACTTTGAGAGGAAAGGCCGGAAACATACAGAAATATGAACCAGGACTCTCATGGGATGAAATATATTGGTATTTAAGTGACATAACAGCAAAAAAGGCTGTAGTGGCTTGAGCTGTGTTTCCCAAAATGATATGTCCAACTCCTGGTTGCTAGATGAGACCATCCTGGATGTAAAATGGACCAGAAATCCAATGACCGAGGTCTACATAAGGAAAAGGAGAGGGAGGTTTAACATACACCAGAAAGAAGACCCTGGGGGTGGGGGGCATGGAGGAGGAGGAGGTGGTGGAGAAGGAGAAGGACAGGAAGATGTGCATATCTGAAAAGCCCAGGATGGGACAGTTGGGGTCGGGGCCAGAGGAATGAGGGGAAAGAAGACCACCAAGCTTATCCGTTTCCCTCCAGGCTGCAGCCCATTTCAGAGCCGTGCTTCTTTTGGATTCACCTCTCCTTCCCTTCTTAATCAGCAGGAGCCCACTCTGTCACTTGCTTGCCAGCCCCCAGGTCTCTCCCGTTCCTTCACTGCATCCACTCAACCCTGGACTCTGTCCAGGGTGCTCACTGCAATTGGCTTTGGGAATGACTAAAACATAAAAAGTTCATTTGATCGCCCCACACCACTGCCAGCTACTTAGAAAACAAATTTAGAAACATACAGTGATTCTCCTCGCCCTCCTCACCCCTGATGCTCTCCGTCTCCACCAAAACCTCAGCTCTTTTGGAGAAAGATCATTAGAGATGATGCCCAAGGGAGACTGAAGGCTGTATATCGTGTGAATATGGAATGAAGACCCAAACGTATGGACCTGTTGAATTCAGGTGCCCATATCACCAAAGGACCCTGTCCCAGAAGAGGAAAAGTTTCCAGGCACAGGAGTGGTCGAAGGTCCCAAGGACCGAGGGATGGAGCCCAGGCAGTTTGCGTAGGGGCAGAAAGTGGTCCCTGGGCCTTGATGTGCACCGGGTACTAACAGGTACAGAGAGAGGGCCTAGCTCCGGGGTTTAGGTGCCGACTCTGGAGTGAGAGGAAAGAAGGGAAAAAGACGTATAGCTATTCGTCGTCTTCTTCCTGGTTGTTTTCCCCACCTTCCATAATCTTACCCCCACCCCTACCTCTGTGAGCTTCCCTGAGCTCCTGGATGGACCCCTTTATTTGCATCACACTTGTATGGGAAAAAAAAAGGCACCTTAATTCAAGTAATGGGGTTTAGGCAAGATTGAGGTGGGGAAGGAAAGCTGAAGTGGTCCTGTGGATGGTTACTTTGGCTTCAATGACTGCTGTTGTGGGGTTGATGTGTCGTGGAATGGTGGACTTGCCCTCCCTGAAGTGCCACGAAGGATTCTCCTTTGAAAGAACTGCTTCGTATTGGACATATAGCCTGTCCCCAAACCACTTCCCTGTCCCCTCTGAATATTCCAGCAAAAATAATACAGAACTTCCAAAGAAGGAAGGAAAATCCCAATTCGGGTCAAAAACAGGCAGCTGGAGCAATTAGAGACCATTTCCTGGTACAACGTCGCCACCTGCTGGATGCATCCAGTACCGCACACCTTCTAAATAAAGGCAGCCATTGACCTGTTGCTAAACCAGCCTGGCTTGAAACTCACCTCTGGGACTCAGAAGACCTCTTTCATAAGGCATTTTCTTTTTAAGGCAATTCGACTCAGACTCATTTACTAACAAAGGAAGGATCCAAAGGCCCTGGAAGTCAAATATAAATGGTATGTATGTTCAGGAGCTTAGCCAGCCTGGCTTAGGCATCATCCTTGCATTTTATATGAAAAAGTAGAAATTGCTTTATCATCTGGATTTTGCTTATTCCTCCAGGGGGTCTCCATAGCTTCTGACAGAGTGCAATCAGATCATCTCAATATGGCCAGGGACAAAACTGCCTGCAGACTGAGTCACAGAAGACTGTCCATCTCTGCTGTGCTCCACTTCCAGAACGTTCTCCAAGTGTCCCAATGGAAGGCTAGGGATGTTGACTAGTGCCATGTCCGTATCAAATTCTGAAGTCCAATTTGTACCTCATCAGCACTATAAGTCTTGAGACAACTCTGTCCTCATTTTTCACTGATGTATGGAGCAGGCCATGAAAATAAATTAGTGCTTGGGGTGCCTGGGTGGCTCAGTCAGTTGAGTGTCTGACTCTTGAATTTGGCTCAGGTCATGATCCCAGCGTCGTGGGATCCAGACCATCTACACTGAGCATGGAGCCTGCTTAGGATTCTCTCTCTCTCCCTCTGCCCCTCTCCCTAGGTTGTGCTCCCTCTCTTTGTCTCTCTCAAATAAAAAATATAAATAAATAAATAAAGAAGTAGTGTGATCCTTAAGGATCTAAAGAAAATAGGAATAAAGTTCTCTATCATATATATGTTTAATTATCATCATACATATGTTTAATTTATCAGTTGACCCCTTTGGGAAGCTAGTAAGTCTGAAGGACAGCAGTTGACTCCCGCAAAGTCACACCAAGTGAGTGGCAGGCCCGATTGCACCACAGTGCCACATGTGAAGTCCTTGCTGGAGTAAATGACCACTGCCCCAAGTACATGGTATTTGGCCATTGACTGGGTTAATGTGCCCTTTTGAGGCACTATCAGAAAAGGGCATCATAAGTGGCTCAACTCACATGGACTAAACGATGGCATATTTTTTTTAGTTTTGCCCAAGACCATCTTAGCTCTCTTTCTGTTTGATACAATATAGATAGAAAGAGTCTGGACTATTTGCGCTTCCCGCAGACCATCACATCAATCCACTCTGTCAGTCACATCATGCTAATCAGGTCACGTGAGCGACAAGTAGCCAACACATTAGAGGTCGTGGTGCACCCACATTTCACATGATAGGAGATCAGCTCTATGAAGAATCAGCAGCTCACTAAATCAGGGATGTGCTAGGACGTCTCATCCAAAGTAAGATAAATTGTTGGATCCTGTGTGCCTCACTATGAAGAAGCTGGTACACTGACTCTTTGGTTTCTGAAGATAGCATAGCCCATCGCTGGGTACACTGCTTTAGCCCATTTCTAGGGTGACAGGTGCCGGCTTTAAATCAGGCTCAGATTACAAAGTTTCTGCAGGAGCACCTGGCTGGCTCATTCCGTAGAGTGTATGACTCTTGATCTTGGGGTTGTGGGTTCAAGCCCCACATTGGATGTAGACATTACTTTGAAAAAAAAAAATAAATAAGGTGGCTCTGTTGGTTAAGTGACCTGACTCTTGGTTTCAGCTCAGGTCATGATCTTAGGGTTTGTGAGTTCGAGCCCTGCATTGGGCTCCTTGCTGACAGCACGGAACCTGCTTGAGATTCTCTCTCCCTCTCTGTCTGTCTCTCCCCTGCTCTTGCTCTCACCTGCTCGTTCTCAAAATGAATAAATACATTTAAATAAATGGAGTGACACATCTATAAAGGTTCTATAGACTCTGACTATAGAAAAACAAAACAAAAACAAACAAAACAAACAAAAGGAAAACAGTGCTGTTACTTGGATGGTGCATCCTCCTGGCCGACTCTATATCACAAGTGTCAGATGAGGGCAAAGATACCCTGTGGAGTTGGGGTGCCTGGATGGTTCCATCAGTTAACCGTCTGACTCTTGATATCAGCTCAAGTCAAGACCTCATGGTTGTGGAATCGACCATGCTTAGTGTGGAGCCTGCTTGGGATTCTTTCTCTCCCTCTTCCTCTGCCCCTCCCCTGTTCACGCTTGAGTGCTGTCTCTAAGTAAATAAATAATTAAATATTTTTAAAAAAAGATACCATTTGGAGTTTATGGCAAACCCAAGTGGGAGAATCACAATGCAGACTCTTGGGTTTCTGAACCAGTATCATGGCATGTGCAGTGGAGAATTGTTTGCCTTTTGCCTAGAAGATCCTGGTGTCCTACTGGCCCCTGTTAACGATGGGACACCTGATCTTGAGATATCACGTGACAACTGCCCATCATGTGGTGGGTTCTCTCACATTCCCGAAGTCATAATGTGAGGTTCGGCCAAACACTGACTCTTATAAGATGGAAGTATGAGTGTGAGTGTGAGCAGGACACAGGACACAAGATCACGAGTGAGCCGCACAGGCAATGTGGAGAGCATCGTACAAAGACATCCTCATCCCAATTCCTGGTCCCCAGGAGTGTGTTAAATTACATGGCAAAGGGCGAAGGTGGGCCATCTCTAATGGGCCATTTTAGCTTCTGAGCTTCCTGGTGGCCAAAACGGTTACAGGGCACAAGCTCAGGAGGACCCAAAGACCACCTTCAGGTTCAGTAATTTTATAAAAGACCCACAGATGTCAGAAAACTGTTATGTTCATGGTTTTGGTTTATTACAGTGGGAAAATATACCAATTAAAATCAGCAGAGGAGATTTATTCCAGGCATACAAGGCTGGTTCGACCTTAAAAAATCAATTGATATAATTTACGGATGGAATGACACATCAGCAGGGTAAAGAATAAAAAATGACGTGATTATATCAACAGATGCAGAAAAAGCATTCAACAAATTCTAACGCCCATTTATAAAAACTCTCAACAAACTAGGAATAGAGGAGAATTTCTGCAGGTTGATAAGGAACATCTACAAAGCTTACAGCTAATATCATACTTCATGGGGAGAAACTCGATGCTTCCCTGCTAAGATCAGAAACAAGGCAAGGATGTCTGCTCTCACCTACTCATTATCGTCATGAAAATCCTAGCTACTGCAATTTGACAAAAAAGGTGCAAATGTGATACTAATTAAAAAGAAAGAATCCTTAATCACAGATGACTATGTACTATGTGTAAAATCCCAAAGAATCAACAGCAGCAAAGCCCCTGGAAGGAATAAGAAATTGTAACAAGGTTGCAATATACACAATTACTATACAGAAGTCAACTGCTTTCTTATACATCAGCAATGAACACTTGAAATTTGAAATTTAAAACATAATACAGTTTATGAACAAACTGGAGAATTCTACCAAACATTTAAAGAATTAACATCGATACTATAAAATGTTTTCTGGAAAATAGGAGACTGTACAATGCTTCATTTTATAAAGCTAGTATTATTTTGATACCAAAACCATACAAAGATAGTATAAAAAGCGAGTGAGAAGTACAAACCAATATCTTTCATAATTTTAGACCCCCAAAGCCTCAAACTATTAACAATTAGAATCCAGCAATATTTTTAAAGAATTACTCCTGATGACTAAGTGGAGTTTATTTCAGGGATATAAATCTGTTTCATTATTTGAAAATCCATCAGTGCAATCTTCCATATTAACAGACTAAGGAGGAAAAATCACACGATCATACCAATGGATGAAGAAAACACATTTTCTGTTTTGTCCATGTCCATGACAAAAAAAGTCTCAGAAAATTAGGAATAGAGGAACTTGGTAAAGAACATTTGAAATAAACAACTATAGCTGACACATTTAACGATGAAAGACTAAATGCTAGCTCCCTACGATCAGGAACAAGGCAAGAATGCCCATTCTCACTACCGTATTCAACACAGCACTGGAAATTTTAAGAATTATTATATGACAAGAAAGGGAAATAAAAAGCATAAAGACCAGAAAGGAGGAGGGCCATCTGGGTGGTTCAGTCGGTTAAGCATCTGATTTTAGCTCACTCACATTAAAAATTTTTAAAAAAGAATTAAAAAGAAAAGGATATATAGATGCTAAAAAAACCCTACATGTATGACCTTGCAATTTACTCCTGGGCATTTATTACAAGGAAATGGGAACATTACATTCATACAAAAACTAGTATATGAATGTTCACTGCAGTTTTATTCATTAGAGCTGAAGCTAGAAACAACTCTGTGTCTTGCAATGGGCGGGCAATATGGTATATTTGTACTATGGAATACTATTTAGCAATAAAAAGGAACAAACTCTTGGTATACACAACAGTCTGGATGAATCTTTAGAGAATTATGCTGAACAGAAAAAGCTAGTCCCCAAAGGTTACATAGCCTATGACTCCAGTCACATAACATTCCTGAAATGACAGAATTATAGAGAATATATTAGTGATTGCTAGGGGTTAAGGACAGGCTGGGAGGGGGAGGATTGGTTGTGGCTATAGAAGGACCACATAGTAGATCCTTGTGGTGATAGAAATGTGTATTGTATATGCCTCTATACAAAGTGTATCTTGTATCAGTAAAGGAGAGAATTACAACTATTTCTTATCTTGACTGTGTCAATATCAGTAGTGATACTGTACAATACGTTTGTAAGAATAGTTTTATAAGATGTTACCAATGGGTAACATGGGGGAAGAGGGTACTCGAGATCCATCTGGATTCTTATGACTAGCTATGAGCCTACAATTATTTAAAAATACAAAACATAATTTAAAGAGAAGACAATGCAGCTTCTGTCTGGCTCTGTCTGTTGGGTCATACTCATTTGGAATCCAACCTCTATGGTATTAAGAAACTAATCAGCAACATAGGCCACGCATAGGTGCATGCAGAGCCCTACCTGAGTTCCCAGGTGACAGCCAGCATCAAACACTAGACACGTGAATGAACAAGACTGAATGTGATTTCAGCCCCCAGCCATCCTTCACCCTGCCTTGAGCTCCCCGTGGGGCAGAGACTGTCCTCATCAAGCGCTCGCCAAACTGCAGATTCATGTGCAATGTAAATGCCTATTGCTGTTTTCAGTTACTAATTTCACTAATTTGGGTTGTTGATACAGAGCAATAGGTAACTGGAAAAGAGTGACTTTTGCCTATGAACATGCCGCAGACGAGGAGTAGGTCTTTTCCCTTGAAACTTGGTGTCAAGTGATGATGGTATTTGTTTTTTTGAAGTACCATCAAATTATACCTTTGAACAATTCAGAGTGGCTTCATTCCAATGAATCTCAATTGGTGAGGTTTTCTTAGAGCTGCCACATTCCAAGTTACAAATTGGGCACCTCACTTGGTTAGAGATTATTATACCACTTATGGGTATAGTTTATAAAAAAATAAATATATCTTAAACTGTAATTGATTACTAATGTCAAATCATCTATATCTTCGCTTCCTGTTACGCATGAATCAGGCTGTACACAAACTCTCTCTTGTGTTATCAGGCCTTTTTGTTCCGTTGGAAGACACTGCCATCTTTACCATGGCAGACACAAGAAGACCAGACACAGGATCAAGCTGGACCTGGGTAAGAGCCAGTTGCTTCCTAATTCCTATTCATCTTTCAAACAACCCTTCATCTTTCAAATGGCCCGTCTAACATTTGGTAATAGCCCTCTTCTCTGGTTTGGCCTTTTCCCACTTGAGAACTCCTGGTTGAGCTGGTCAGGTGCGACTTTCTCCCCCGTGCGTCCAGCACTCCCTTAAATCATCACTGACAGTTTCTGGATCCATATGTATCCAGACTACAAGGAAGTTTCCAGAGTCTTCATACTCTTGGTCTTGTGACTGGAAATAAAAATAGCTCAATAAAACTTTAGGTTCTTTTTTCTTCACTTCTACTTTTGTTCTTCCAGAACGCCCTAACCTCATGTTCTCCCTTTGTTTCTTTCACGTTGAGGCACTTTATTTACATGGCCACATACCTTGTGGCTTACTGCACCATCACATAACATGTATGATGGAATAGGCTTTTTTTTTTTTTTGGAGTCCAAGTAAGTTTTGAATACCAGTTTCCCTCCTGACTAAATATGTAACCTGGGGCAAAATGCTTCAATTTCCTAAGTCTCATTTGCAAATTGGGAATAATGGCTCTTGGTAGGATAAATTGAAATATCCTTTACTCCTTTCCCTTTTGTCCTTCAAACCCTGAAATCTGATGTTTTAAGGAAGGTGTTGATTGAGTTGGATTGGGAGACTGGCCTTAGGGAGAGACTATCTGGATCTCTGGAAGTCATGCTAGGGAGATTTGGGGGCACCATCAAGAGTGAAGCTCAGTGATAGCCTCCATTGGAGGCTGGAAGAACACACCATTATTTTTTCTTTTGTTTGTTACTCAGAACCCTGTGAACAGGGAGACCAGGGAAGAGAGATGAAGAAGAAATGGAAAATATTAATGATAGAATAGACTGCTGTAATTCAAGACAGAGCAAGAGGGAGGGAAAGTAAATCTTCCGAAACAAACAAAAAAAGTTCATGACAGTACAAAAGAAAATGCTGATTCCAAAGAGATTCACAATCCCTGTCCCTAAACACAAACTGTTCTTATTTCTGTATCCTATCCTGGATCTTCTTGATCATATGAATTCATGTATGCCGTTGCCACCTCAACAAAAGGAAGTTTGTGTTCTCTGGCAAAAATAGCATGAAATCCTGATGTTAATCTGCCCTTCTAGGTTATTTTCCATATTAACGAGTGATGGCGAAAATAACCAAGACTAGCTCGTGTCTGTCCTGCTGTCCCCATATTTTGGTCACAGAAGCCCTACAGAATAAATCAATTTAGCCTGTATCTTCTGGACTACAGCAGACCAGAAAAATGTACATTTGCCTCTCCGTGGACGATATAAACCCATCACCCCCCAAACTGCTGCATCCCTTTGCACTGGGTCTCATTAGCCAAGTTAGGGGCCCTGGCCGTTGGTCCGCACACGTCGCTCTGGGCCAGCAGGGGGCGTGTGAGCAGCGGGCACCCCCCCTCCCCCGCCCCCGGCCCCGGCATCCAGGGGCGTGGCTCCGCATCCTTGACGGACAGCTGAGGATGCGGGTGAAGATGAGGTAATAGGAGCCCGAGCAAGGAGGGCGTGGGGGTGCGGGCGCCCGTGTGTGCGAGTGTGTGAGTGTGAGTGCGTGCGCGAGCCGGGGACACTGCGCGTCTCGGAGCTGGCGCTGTGGCCCCGGATCGGGCCGAATTAAAAAAAAAAAAAAGACCTTTCCAGTTCTGGGAGGGAGGCTGCAAAGCGGCGGCGCGCGACAGCTGCGGTCATGGCCGGCCGCTTTGAGGCGCCTGGGGACGCGGGAAACCCCCGCGGGCGCGCGTTTGCCTCCGCGCCCCGCTCGGGAGGGGCGCTCCCTTCTGGAGGCGACTGAGCAGAGCCGCAGGGAGGGGGAGCTCTCGCCGCGGCGGCGGCCGCGTCCGCGCGGCCGGAGGGTGGGCAGGGAGGGGCGGGCGGGGAGGGGAGCCCGGCGTGCCTTTCCGAGCGCGGGCGCGCGGCGAGCTCCCACCCCGCCGCCCGCAGAGCCCGAGGCGCAACTGGTGCGAGGGCCCGGGGCTCGCCGCGCCGCCAGCCCAGCTCGGGGCGCCGGGGCTCCGCGAGGCGGGGGCCTGTCTTCGGAGAGCCGGGGCTTTGCATGAAGCCGCTCGACCCCACGGAGCGGCGGACCCCGGCGGCGGCGGCGGCGCGCGGTCGGAGCCGGGCGGCCCAGGTGCCCGGGCCCCAGTGGATGCGCGGCTGGGGAGCGGCCCATGGGCCGGAGCTGAGGCTGCCCGCGGCGGCGGGGCGCGGGGCGGGGGGCGCGGCCGAGGCCCGCGGGCGGCGGCGCAGGAGGAAGCGGAGGAGGACCGGCGCGCGGGGCCCGGGAGGCAGGCGGCGCGGAGCCGCCGAGGCCCGGGGCTCGCCATGCTCCTGGCCTCGGCCGTGGTGGTCTGGGAATGGCTGAACGAGCACGGCCGCTGGCGTCCCTACAGCCCGGCCGTGAGCCACCACATCGAGGCGGTGGTCCGCGCCGGCCCCCGCGCCGGGGGCAGCGTGGTGCTGGGCCAGGTGGACAGCCGTCTCGCGCCCTA
The DNA here is from genome assembly GCA_004023845.1 of Helogale parvula. Taxonomy (NCBI): domain Eukaryota; kingdom Metazoa; phylum Chordata; class Mammalia; order Carnivora; family Herpestidae; genus Helogale; species Helogale parvula. The sequence continues at coordinate 133,568 of PJEM01003562.1, read as the reverse complement.
CATCATCGACCTGCAGTCCATGAACCAGTTCCGCCAGGATACCGGTGAGCCGGCGCCCCTGCCCCGCCCGCGCCCACCACCCCTCCCTGCCCTGGGATCTCCCGCCTCCAGCGCCCACCGGGACCCACCCAGTCCGCAACTCCGTGCGGCGTGCCACCAGGAGGTGGTTGTGGAGGGGGCGCTTTGCTCCCCGCCATGCTCTTAAGATTGTCCCCGCAATAAACGTCAATGCAAGTAGTATCCGTGTTCTGCTTGTGCAAATCGAGCTACAACCGAGCCCCTAAGAACCCCTCCCTATTTCGCGCCCCCCCCCCCTTTAATCGTTTGGTGGCCCCAAATCCTTCGAGGTAGAAATTCCAGGGCCGGCCCAGCCCACAAGCAATCCCAGCCTCCGGGAAAGGCTTCCTGCTCTCATCCTCACACCGTGACTGACCCTGCTTTGCCTCAGGCACCCTCAGGGCCGCCACCTGTTCCCCTCGTCACCCACCTTACTGCCCCTGCCCTTCTTGTGTGGGATGCCTTCCCGCAGCTGGGTCCTCGGGGGTTGGGGACTGGGGGAGGGAAGAAGGGAGTCCCTGCAGGCGGTCGCTGTGGTCTGGCAGGGGCAGGGCGGGCGCCCTGGGAGGAGAGCCTGGAGCTGCTGGGGGATTCCAGGACAGGAGACACTTGGGATGCTGCTGCATTGGCCAGTAGCGCCTGTGCACTCCAAGTGCTTGAAGCAACAGGCCAGAGCAGATGGAGGGGGGAGGGGGAGGGCCGGGGCTCCGGAATGCCTGGCAGGGAAGCCGCTCCCTTTGTCCGCGTAGGAGGAGGTGGATTCCTAAGGAGAAAGGGTCCCCAAGCTTCCTCCTGAAACTCTGACACTCTGGTCTCCCAGAGCACTAAACCCCTATCTTTTTCATGAGAATCAAGCGGCCACTGTGGCCACCACAATCCCACTTCCCTCCTGACCACCCTTTCCAGGTCAGAGTGAAGAACAGAGGAGAGGAGTTCAGGGTGGCGGGTCACTGGCAGGAGGGGCAGGACCCAGCTGCTTGTTTTTGCTCGACTCTGGGTGTCTCCGCCTGACTGAGGACCTGGAGACAAGTCTGCGTCCTCTCCAGTAGTCTATTCGTGGGGGGGAGGAGGGGTTTCTGGAATTCTGGCCCGGCTTTCCGGAGAGTGTGACCCAGGAGCCTGGAGAAGCAGGTGTGGTGAGGAGGGGCTAGAGAGGATGAGGGGGTGAGGGGAGTCCCAGAGGATCCGAGAACAGCTGCTTGAGCCCAGCATCCCAGCCTCCTTGGAAAGCCCCCACATCCTGTGTGCTAATTAGGATTGTCATGGGAAAGGAGCCTCTTTCCACCCAAGTGAGCATCCCTATCTTCAGTCCTCACTCCCAACAGCTTCTTTGCCAGGGACTTTGCAGACATTGGCCAACTGAGTAAAGCCTCCCGGGGAAAGGACTCCAGAAGTGTTAGAGTCTGGAGGGCTTGCTTAAACCCCGCTGGTGGGAAAGGCAGAGGGGTGAGGCTGAGCGGACTGGGAGGGAGGAGGGAATGAGGAGGAATGTTAGGAGATTGAGAAAGAGGATTAAGTGTGGCCAAGGGGAGGGAGAGAATGTAATTGGGCAATTGGGGTAAAGGTTGTGGAAGTGAGAGTGGAGGCAGCAGATTGTTGGGGGGCGGGGCGGGCGGGGGGAGAGTGTGCTGAGCCCTGGAAGTGGGACACCTGACCCAGAATTCCATTCCTGCTCAGAATAAACAGGCAGGTGTTAGCTCTGTTTCAGACTAAATCTCTGCAGCACATCGAGAGACCCACTGGTGACATGCTTGTGTCAGCCCCTGTCCCACATTTGGATAGGGGTGAGGTTTAGACAGCGTTCAGGGGTATCTTAAGAGGAGAATGAAACGCCCCTTCTACCATCAGATGCGAAATTATGGAGAAAACTGGGTTGAGGGACAGTCGGTAGCCGCGTCCCGCCAGGTCTGGCCACCTGCCTCTCTGAAGACAGGCTGTCCGTGGCCCGGTGGTCAGCAGTTCAGTCTGAGGCTGGGGCTTCTCAGATTTTAGACCAGAGTCAGAAGGGCTAGTAGCCCGGATCATTTGAAAGACTTCCCGGGGGTGTTTTACATTCTTGTCTGTCTTAGAGGCTCACATGACTCAGGCTGCTTCTACTGGTCAGTGGGTGACTGGTCCTGCCGCCTTCCTCCCGGTGCCGGGCCCTGTGCCGGCTGCCGAAGGCACTGGGCTGAATTCCCAGGAATGCTGGGCTGTCAAGGAGCTTGTCAAAGCAGAATAGAATCTGGGCTTCTGGGCTTGGAGCCCCCTCCTCTCCCTTCTCCGCCAGCAGACATGCTTCTCCTCTCAATATAGCTCATTGATGAGGCCATGACAGGGGAGGAACTTTATACTGCGGGCGCCCAGGCAACCTCAGCCAAGCCCTGGCAATGTTTAATGAAATTACCCGCCACCCCCAAGCCACAGTTTGAAGCTGGGAACCAGAAACGTCCCCAGAAACAAAGAAGAGCTGGAAGTCCCCCTGCCTAGAGGCTGAGTAGTCCTCTCTCTCTCTCTCTCTCTCTCTCTTTGCCTCCTCTATGTGGGGACATTTCCTGACATAGGAGCTTTGTTTTTTTCACAAGTGGCCTGGCCTGCTGCGAGTGAGGCCTCAGACTCTCAGCCCCCCACCCCCACCCCTCCCTGGGCTCCAGCCTCACCCACCCTGTCTCCAGGGAGATGGCTGGGAGGGTACAGAGACCCTCTGCAGCCTTTGTTTGCCCCGGGCCCCTCCTCCCCAAACCACCTCTGGGTTCCAGCTTCTTTGCACTCCTGCTGGTCCCTGGCCAGCTAGTGTTTCGGGCTAGGAAATCTGGAAGAAGGGAGGAAAGGGTGCGAGGCAGAGGCCACGGTCTTGGCTGCTTCCCGAGCCTTGCTTGGATCCTGTCCTTGTACAGTCATTTGCCTTGATGGGGCTCACCTTTTCTGTCACAGGGCAGTGACTGGAGTACAGTCTGTCCTTCAGCATCCCTGTCCCTTGTATCTTCCAGTACACCTGATCGCCACCACCTCCAGGGCTCCAGCAGCAGGATGTGGGGAGCCCTGGGCTATGAGTGGGGAGATGTGACTCATCCCAGCCTCACTGGCTTCCCGTGTGACCTTGAGCAAGTTGCTTAGCTGCTCAGGCCCCCTATTTTCTCTGTAGAATGAAGAGCAGCCTTGAGAGTTCCCTGGCTCCTTTCTTGTCGTCATTTCGATGGGCAGGTGGAATGGGTTTGGCCCCTGCACCTGTGAGGATGCTGCCTAGAGGAAGCCTGCGTGAGGGGCGCCTTCCCAGCTCAAGAGTTTTCTCTGCAACTTTTGCCTTTTCTCCGTCTTTAATATGGTGAGAAAAGTCAGAGGGAGAGAGATCAAATGTTTTGACAGAAGCTGATTCCTAGGTCCCTGCAATACCCTCTGCCCTGTGTGAGTGCAGATGACCCCACAATCTATTGTTATAGTATGGGGGCTGCCCCAGGCCCCTCGCACACGGTCTTGTTTAAAGTTTTGTTTTTTCCTCACAGCGATCTTAGGAAGGACCTATTGTCCCCATTTTATAGGAGAGGAAGCAATTTGGAAGAGACTAAGTTGCTCAAAGTTTTACGGCTTTGACAGAGCTGAGATTCCAAATCAAGTGTCCCACACCCTGCTCTGTCATTGGTCACACTTTTGGAGGACCTGCTTTGTGCAGATGCTGTTCCAGGCATGGGGAACATAGCAAATGACGAAACGTCCAGGACTTTGCTGTCACAGGACATTCTAGTGGGGCTGAGGGGCGCTTTGGAGAGTTTTCTGACACAGCGATGTACAGATGTGGGTAAAGTGTCCTAGAGCCTGGCTCGTGCCAGGCTGGCTGGCTCATGGCGTTTCTCCCATTTCCCAGGAGCCAAAACATCTCCGGTGCTTTGGAATGCAAGTGTCTGAGTTGCCAGGAAAAACTGATTTTCTTTCTCTTTCTCCCCACTGGGTTTATGAACATTCTTTATTCCTATCCTGTTAGCGGCCTTTTCTTCGGGTCACTGCCCCCAAGGACCAAATAGATTTCTCAGATCCTCTAGTTCATGGTCCTGACTGCAGAGGAGACCAGGACTAGCACATTGCAAATAGAGTGGACTCTGAAAAGAATCAGAGGAGTGAAACCCCACGATGACCTTCTTTTGTACCATGGCTTTGGTTCTGAAGTCTGCCTTCTATCTCTAACCAGCCTGCTGGGGCTGAGCTGAACTCAGCGTGTCTGTCCCTCCAAACACTGGCTCTTCCTCTTGATAACCCTCTGCCGGCAACTGGTGTCCCCATTGGACTCCTTGCCCACGGTCATGACCTCAAGATTCTTTGCCTCCATCAAGAGTCTTGTTCTGTCCAGTGTGTAAGGCAGCATGGACCATGTGACCCAGCTGTTGAAGTTAATGTGCGTGATGAAAATCCTGGACGGGTGTTCGCATGCAGATTCCCAGGCCCAGGCCCTGGAGATGCTGATGATTCCTCACAGCAACCTGTGGGTACTCTTGAAGGTGTTAAGTACCCCCAGGAGATTCTGAGGCAGGTGATTCTGGAAACTGTCTTGGAAAGCATTGAATTCAGCTACTCCCGGTCACCTCCTACCCACATCTTCCCTTTAGGTTCCTCCAATCTGTCACCTCCTTTTCATTTCCACTGCCCAGACCCTCATTACTTCTCACTTGGAACTCATTAACAGAGCAACTCTGGTCTTGTCACTTCTCCGCGTCACAAACTTCACTTGCTCCTCATTACCTACAAATAAAACCTTCACAGCCTGGCGTTCCAGACTGCCTACGCCTCGGCTCTAACATAACTTTCCAGCTTTATCTTCTCGCTGCCTTATATCTTCCTCTATTCCTGACAAACAGATGTCCCTTTTAGTCTCCTGCACCCCCTTAGAGTTCTCTGACTCCCCCTCCCCCGACTATTCACAAAGTCCCTTCTACTGAAATGCCCTCCTTTGCCATTTTTGCCTATTGAAATTCTCCCTCTCATTCAAGCCTCCTGGTGCTGTCAGCCATTTCTTGAAATGTCCTCTGAACCATCATTATGTCCTCTTTTCAGTCAGTATTTATGGAGCTCCTAGGAGATGTTGGGGCACCAGGGATAAAACCACAAGCAAACACCTGGATGCCCACTCTTGTGCCATTTGGGAGTTCGGTGAGGAGAGACAGACATTCACCAAATCAATCACACCAATAAATGTGTAACTGCCTATCATGACAAATGCTGCAAAAAAAAAGTAATAAATAAAATAAAAGATAGGAAAGAGAATCTGATCTGGTCAGGGCAGCCCAGAGAAGTTCCCTGGAGGAAATGAGCTAAAATTGGAACTATGGGCAGGAAAGAGGATGCCAGGGTGTCTTGGGGGAGGGGCCAGCACTGTGAAAAGGCCCAGAGAGGGGAAGCAGGGCAGTGGGGAGAGGCTGGAAGAGGCAGAAATGTAAGCAGACTGTCTTAGGGTGTGTGGTGGCCGCAGAGATGGGTGGAAAGGGTCAGGTTCAGACCTAAGGGGAGGTCACGGAAGGGATTTAAGCACAGGGGGGATGTGGGCAGATTTTCTCGGCCTGCATGCATTTTGTTGTCACCCTTCCTGTGGCATATTCTGCCTCCTAGTCATTCACACCCTTGTCTAGCTGTGGATTGTAAGCCGTTTGAGTAGTGGCCGCATAACTCGCGGCAGCAGGTGGGGACCGGGCAATACGTGATAAATGATGAAGAGTCGAAGTAGCCAGAAGTCTTCCATCCATCACAGCACGGATGTGGAGTCCTCCTGACATGATGGCCGACACCGCCTGGGGCACTAGGGCGCAGAGCTCGAGGGTGGCAGCTCTGTCTCCACCCGAGATGCTGCAGGAAAAACGCCGAGACCCTGGTACACGCAGGGTCTGGGCAGGTGGGGGCAGATCTGTACCCAGACCTCCTGAGGGCCTGGCCATGCTGGGAGAGCACTCCAGGAGGTGGATGGCAAATGGCACAGGACCCAAATGAGGACAGTCTCAATGGCCAAAAATGGCAAAGGAGGGCATTTCGGTGCAGGGGACCTGGTGAATAGTAGGGGAGGGGGTCAGAGACCTGTGAGCAAGCAAAGGAGGATAAAAGGCCATCTGTCTGCTAGGAGTTCAGGAGAACACCAGCATGGGGGCGGGGGAGGACATAAACCTGGAAGGGTGTGTGAGAGCCACAGTGAGCTTCCAGAACTTCTGGGACAGTTCTCTGGCATCTCTGGGATGATACCACTGTTGTTAAAAAAAAAAAAAAGCCTCGTAAGCATATTTGTGAGAATCAGACACATACGTGCATTGCCTCTGCTATGCTGGAGAGAAGATAAAATAGGGTCATTTAAACTCTTGAAACTTCATCTCCTCAATTCTAAAAGGGGTTTCATAGGATGGCCGTAAAGATCATATGGGATGGGATAGGGGCTTTCTAAATAAGAATGATTGTATAGGGAGTTATGTATAAACTCCTCTCTCTCTCTCTCTCTATCTCTCTCTCTCTCTCTCTCACACACACACACACACACACACACACACACTTACTCACTCACTCCACACATCCTCTGAACTAAACTTACCATGACCTCTCCATCCCGCTTAGATATATAATAGAAAATAAATTACAATGATAATCAACCAACTTTTATTGAGCTCTTGGCATGGGGCAGGTGCTATTTCAGCCCTTTCTAGTCAGTCCTTCCTTTAATCCTCAAATCTGCCCTTTGAAGTCATTCCCCAGGACCCAAGCATATGAGGAAACTGAGGCTCAGTCACACAGCTGGACTGGACAGAGCCTGTGCTCTTTCTCCCCCAGTGACCCGGCTCCTTAGGAAGGAAATGGAGGCAAACCGGGAACTCCTGCCCACCCCCCCTTCTTCCTCCTCTCTTCCTCCCATCCCCCTCCCCCTCCCCAGGTCCCCCAACAGTGTCCTAGTCCTGAATAGCTGATTGTTTTCGCCTCTCCCTCCTGCCTCTGAATGTTGATGTTTTGGGTCATTAAGGGGCTTGGAGATGGGGTGGGGGGGCGGGTTGTGACCCTGGAAAAGGACTGAATAGCCTTTGTTCCTTTTCTTCCCCACTTGAATGGAATTCTGTCCCTGGTCTTGGTGTCTCCCTCTGGGCTGGAGGAGGGGATGGGTCAGAGGCCTGCAAAGGGGAGCCTTTTCCCACCACTTTGATGGAGAGGGCTTAAGCTGACAGATGCGAGATCCAGGCACCCTTGGAGCCCCCCCAGGTCCCCTCACCCTGCCTTGACCCAGGCATCTTCAGCCTTGATGTTGATACCCATGAAATGAGGCTTGATTGGGCCTGAGTCTGAATTCAGTCTTAGGGTGGGTCCGGGAGAAAGAGGCAAGAGTTACAGACTTCGTTTTCCTTTGAGTCCCTTTGAACCTGCAGGTTCGTTTCTTCTGTGCTGTTTGCCGCAATAATCCTGGCCTCTCCCCTGCTTGCCCTTCCCCCAGTGAGACTGAAAATTAAGACAATCCCATGTTTAGGATGGCTGGAGCTTTTTGAAAGAAAAATATTAGAGAAATAGAAAATTATCTTGATCATGATTACTGTTTTGATAGAAGATTTAATGCTCAAAAGCATGAGAGTTCTCACAACCTGATTTTCTATTTTTGTTTTTACTGCCCCTTAAAGGGGCAGAGAAGGAGCCCTAACTCCACTGCTAGGCTGCCTTCCTGGGGCCTCCTGTTCTTCCTCTGCTCTCTAGCCTATCTCGACCCTTTGTTCTTTTCCTCTTAGCCCTCCAGGTAGGGGAGAAGCAACAGGCTATTTCTGGGCACCTACTATGTGTTACAGGCTTCATGGGCCTTAGTGCAAATTGCAGGGTCGGGAAGAGATCCAGGACCTGGCGTCCATATTCCATACTTGCTGGATGAATAAGCAGATCACATTTTATTTTCACAAAAACTCTGCAAAGGAGTCCTTGTTTCTCAGGGGAGAAAAGGGTGTTGGGGAGTTCTACATAAACTGGGAAGCGAATGCATTTGGCTGCAGACCAAGGTCTCCCACCGCAATGGCGCAGGTGCTCTTTCTGGTACCCCACGCTGACCTCCCATGTCTCACGCTGTCACGCAGTGCTCCCACCCCACCTCGAAGCTGATACCTCAACAGCCAGGCCAGGGCCCGCCCGGACTAACCCAATCCTGTTTCCTTCCCTGATGACCCCGACCCTGTCCTCTGTCCCACTCTGGCAGGGACGCTGCGCCCAGTTCGTCGCAACTACTACGACCCGTCCTCGGCGCCCGGGAAGGGCGTGGTGTGGGAGTGGGAGAATGACAACGGTTCTTGGACGCCCTACGACATGGAAGTGGGCATCACTATCCAGCACGCCTACGAGAAGCAGCATCCCTGGATCGACCTCACCTCGGTCGGCTTCAGCTACGTCATCGACTTCAGCACCATGGGCCAGATCAACAGGCAGACGCAGCGCCAACGCCGTGTGCGCCGGCGCCTGGATCTCGTCTACCCCATGGTCACGGGCGCACTGCCCAAGGCCCAGTCCTGGCCTGCCAGCCCCGCGTTGGCCACCTCGCCCGCGGCCCCGCCCTGCTCCTGCCCACAGTGTGTCCTGGTGATGAGCGTCAAGGCGGCCGTGGCCACCGGGGGAAGCGCCGGGCCGCTGCCGCCCCCCGCAGCCCGCAAGAACGTGCCGCCGTCTGGAGCCGTCAGGCTGCCCCCTGCACCAGGCCCTGTGGCCAAGCCTCTGGACAGCACGGGCACCATCCGAGGCCCGGTGAAGCCTGTCCAGTCACAGGTGATCCGGCGACAGGGGTCCAGCGCACCAGCAGGGGTGACCGTGGGCTCTCCAGCCAGTCCCCCCGGAGCCAACGGCAAGACGGGAAGGGTGGCCTTGGCCACCTTAAATCGGACCAACCTGCAGCGATTGGCCATCGCCCAGTCCCGGGTGCTGATCGCCTCTGGGTAGGTACTTCAATGTGATCCCTCTGAACGTTTACTGATAAGGGGCACAGGACCCAACTGGTCTGGGCCAGAGATGAAAGAGGGGCTGCTAGGACTTAAGCTCCCTGTAACCTTTTGTCCTGACCCTCTGGCCGCAGGTGGAAGGCAGCATGGTGTGGTGGGTAAGGGTGCGTTTGGCCTTTGGGGACCACGTTTTTGGCTTCTAAGTCTTCTAATGGAGACTCTCAGTAGCTATGTGATTTGGGACACATCCCTAACATCCTAGAAGCCTAACTTTCTCCTCCGTAAATGTCTTGGGTGATCCCTACGTTAGGGTCACCTCTGAGGGTTAAAGGTTATGCACAACATGTCCTAATAGGCAGTGTTAAATGAGCTCCCTCCCATCTGGGTCTAGGTTGGGGGCTTTATCACCTCATTTAATCCTTACAGCAACTCTTTGTTGTCTTCTTTTAATAATTTGTTTTAACATTTATTTATTTTTGAGAGACAGAGAGCCAGAGCATGAGCGGGGGAGGGACAGAGAGAGAGGGAGACACAGAATCTGAAGCAGGCTCCAGGCTCTGAGCTGTTAGCACAGAACCCACTGCGGGGCTCGAACTCACGGGACCATGAGATCTTGACCTGAGCCGGAGTCAGAAGCTCAATCGACTGAGCCACTCAGGCACCCCAATTATAGCAACTCTTTGAAGGAGGCATTTGGATGCCCCCATTTTACCCACGAGGAAATCAGAGGTTCTCTCACTCAAGGGCAGAGAGCTAACCATTGGCTGAGACCAAAATTCAAACTTGAGGAAGTCTGACGCCAGAGCCGGACTCTTTTCTGACTCTGCCATCCCGTTTCTCTGTCAAGTGCATACCACAATCCCCGGCATACAGTAGGTGCCAAGTGAGGTTTAGCCCCTTTCCTCTGGTCTCGCTGCACACTGCAGGGGTAACTCCAGATTGGAACTAAGAGCCCATACTTAGTGGGCACTTACTATGTGTGCCAGGCACCTGCTGTGCCTTGTTCTTCCCGTGACAGCCCGGTGGTGGTGTCGCTTCTGTGATTACCGCTTTTTATGATCTTCTTGTTCTCCCTAATCATCCAGTGGGGGAGGCCCAGGTCCACGCGGTGCCCACAGCCTTTGCCTGCCAGCCCCCGATCTCTGGTGAAATCGGCCTCTCACATCGGCCCAATTGTCCTTTCCTCCAGAGGGGCCTGGCCATGCCTGTGACTATCCGAGAGGTTTGGCGCGAGGTTATACACCTGAGTGGGAAATTCAGGCTGCCCAGAGGAGGCCATTTGCGCACAGAGGCTCAGCCCTGGGAGGCAAGAGGAGGCGAGTGTATTGTGGAGAGAGAGGCCAGGCCTTCCCTCCGGCCTCTGCCACTAAGCTGAGCCAGAGTCTCTGCAAGGTCCGGTTTCCTCCTGTGTGCGATGGGGATCATCACGCTTGCCTTGCCTGCCCCATGGAGTGCCTGTGGGAACCTCCACTAAAGGAGAATTTACCAGATGCCCCTGCCAGTATTCTCTCGTTCCCTGACCCGGTGTACCCAGTGTCAAGCTTGGGCCTCCGGCTCAGAATTCACTTCCCAAGGAGGGCCACACAGATCATGTGTCACAGAGTGGGGGTAGTGGGGCCCAGGGTTTCGTCCTCTAGTTCTCTGCCCTTTTGGCTAAAGCTCAGCTCCTTGCTGTATGTGAAGGCAATTCATAAATGGTCAAGTGCAAGTCAGATGTGTGGGATTTTCACATGACTTCTGAGCTGGCAGAGTATTTGGTAGAGGGGAATGGGCACCTAAACCACACCACTGCTCGGTTTCTCCCCAAGGTCACACAGCAGTATCCTGGGGCCTCTGACAGGCTTCCAGGATAACTATTTGTGTGGCAGAGGGAGGCTCCTATAGCCGGTGAGAAACCCAGCCTCCAGCACCTGGTGGCCCCGGGCTGCAACCCAAGTTCCTTCCAGTGCAACGCAGGGCAAGGTTTGCTCCCTCTGTCTTCAGCTTGCTCATCTGTAAAATGGGGCGAGTTATAGCACCTTCCTTATCAGGGCCGTCACGAGGATTAAATGCAACGCTCAGTGTATGAATTTCGCCCAGCGCTTGGCAAATAGTACGAGTTTGGTCAGTATTAGTTACTATTATTATTGTCATGATGAATGTGTGTCCATGGAACGTGTGCTGTGTAGTTGTTGAACTGAAGTCAAAGCTGGGCACCCTCCAACAGCCCACCTCATTTCCGGCGCCCTTGGCAAAAGCCAAGTGACCTCGTGCCATAATTGAGGGAAAGGACCCCCGATCACTTTAAGGAAGCCTGCAGCTCTTTATCTCTGCTCTACTCCCCCTGCCTGCTAGTGGAATTGGAGCGAGAGAATTGGGTGGAGGTCTGGGCAGTGCCGTTTTTCAAAAGGCCTTTAGAAACCCGCTTTTTTCTCCACTGTTTTCCTGCGGGGGGAGGCCCAGCCCTACCCTTCTATCTTCCAGCCCCTTCCTTTTTCACCTCCTACAGCACCCTCATCCCCACCCCCATTTTCTCTTACAGTCTTTCTTGACCATTTAATGAGCGTGCTTATTCCCTTTGTCTGGCACTGCCGTCCACCTTCTGTCGTGGAATGGCCCCTTCCCCTCCTCTCCCTGTCCGTGAGCTCTTGAAGCAACTTTCCCACGGAAAAGGGGAAGACCAGAGAGGGCGGGAGAGGTGGGTCCAAGAGAAGGGCTTGAGGGGGAACAAAAGACCCTGTGAATTATTCAGAGACACAAGCAGGGGGTTTCTAAAGAGAAAAAAGAGGGGCTGTGTAGTGGGGGGCGGGGGGCACCCCTATGGCCCTCTCCTCCAGTCTCTGTCTCCAGCGAGACTTCGGTTGCTGGAGAGACAAGACCATTGTCCCGTAGGAGGCTTCCTGGGTCGGCTCACAACTCCAGAAAAGCCCACTCTTTCTCACCATGGTATCTGCTGAGCTTTCCTCCTGTCGTCAGCCCCCTTCTCCTGCCACCTTGCCAGCTCTTGTCTTTTCTTAGTTTTATATTTGAGGCACAGAAATGGAAACTGAGAACAGCCCAACAGAATGGGGAGGGGGTGTCTTCCGATGGCTGAGCTGAGCTGCCTGGAGGATGTGAGAGGCATGCCAGTGTTTGGGCTGCTGATTTCTGGAAGGAGGGCTCAGGCACGTACAGCAGGGGAGGGGGATTGCGGGGGCAGGGGGCAAGGTGGCAGGTAGCAGGGTGTGTGACCGGTGGGGACTCCATGGGCTGCCCCACCACTTTCATTGTACCAGTCACCTAATCGGCCCTCCTGAGTTGTTGTTAAGGCAAGAATCTTCTGCACTGCCCGGGGCTCAACTTTACACTTTGCCCTCGATGTCCTCAAGAATCAGAAAATTGGCCTCTTCTGGCAGGAAAAGGCTTTATCAAGCCCAACTTCCTCTTAAAGTTGAGAAACAAAAATGTAAACAACTCCCAATTTGCATAGGGCTTGCCTGTTTATAGAGTATTTGACCTAGATCCTGAATCCTCACAGGGACCCCATGGACAGAGACTAGGGTGGCCCTGTCATGGATGTGGTAACGTGGACGTGGTCACTGAAGTGAAGGGAGGCCATGTGTCTCTCCCACAGGCACAAGGCCAGTGCCAAGCTGGGCTGGAGGGCAGGTCTCCTGACCCCTGTGCAAGCCTTCCTCTACTGTACCTCTCTGTATTTCGTAAGCAGATCTCCTCCTCTTCAAGTCCACTGCCACCATCCGGAGCCTACTGATGAGTTTTGCCTTCCCTGGCATGGCCCCTCCCATGGTATTCCCCAGAGTGCTGGGTCCTCATATGGACCTTCCCTCTCTTCAGACCTGACCCCTTCCCTGGGTCCGTGGGCTGCCCAGGGGGTGTGCTCTGGGGATTGGACTCTTTCCTGGGTAACTAGATTGGGTGTGGAAACCTGCCAGTCCAGTTTGTGGGAACAAAGGTGGCTTTTGTCACCCAGATCACAGCTACTTATCTCCTGGTTGGGCAGGAGGGGCTTAGAGCTGGAAGTGGGGTGGGAAGGCAGGTGCAGGGCTGGACTGTGAGTGTTGTCCCCTGGTGGGGAGTCAGGGAACAGGCACAGACTGCCAGACCCTTTGCTCCTTTTCCAGACCAGCGCTGGGGAGGCCAGTCAGCCCCCGCAGAGGACGCAGGGCCTAGGTGGCTGCTTTGCTCTTAAGCATTGGGACAGAGGATCTTCAAGAAGTCCATGTCTCCGGAACCTGCTAACTCCAAACCCTCACAGGTTCACGGAGAGGAGATTGAGGCTCAGAAAAGTTGAGGCAGGTTGTGAGGCATTCCTGGCAGGTTTGGGGCTCCAGTCTGGTTTTCCTGACTCCAGTCCACCACACCATGCCTGGCCCTGGGGGGCAGGCCACTGAGTCCAGAGGCAAGGCTGGGCCTCTTTTCTTGGCCAACCTTCCTTTGTGTAGAATTCAGCTTTCCCCTCCCCGCATCCGGGTTTGATTTATCCTGGGGGTGGAAAGTAGACTTTGGTGGCCTGTTGAGACACAAAGACTCCCACATCTGTTCTCTCACATCCTTCCCACAGCCCTGGTGCACATGTCATCATCCGAGGGAAGGGACAGGGCCCCTGGAAGACTCAGCATAGCTGGGAAGCACCCATCCCTGTGGGCATGTGGGGGACAGGCAGACTCTCTGCTCAGCCTTGAGGCCCCATTTTAGCCCCTCTCCTCTCTTAGTCCTAGATTGATTCCACACGCTCTTTGTTCCCCATGTCCTGTCAGCCACATGGGGTGACAGAAGGGTTGCACAGACACAAAAGCCCAGCATGGGGAGTGGCTACAGCAGTGGGCTCTGGAGCAGATTTCCTGGGTTTGAGTCCTTAGCTGTGTGACCTCCATCAAGTTTGCTCAACCTCTCTGTGCCTCAACTTCCTTGCCCATTACAATGGGGCTAATGATAACAGCACCTCCTGTAGAGGTCGTTGGAAGTCTTAGATGGATTTATGCCTCGAGAGCAGTTAGAACCGTGCCTGGTACCAGGTGGGCGCCCTGCAGGTTCACAGTCTCCCCACGTGGATACAGGACCATGGGCTGCCTTGATCGCCAGCCTGTCCCCAGGATCACCGGCGTGTCCCGAGGCTCTAACTAAGCATCCAGCATGAAGTAGGACTCCACATGAATGAGCACAGAAAGAGGGAATAAACACTGTAAAGAAACAACTGAACACGCCCCTTCCTCTCTCTTGTTCCCGAGGGGATCTGCTGGCTGCTCCGACTCTCTGGCCCCTGGAGTAATCTGTGACCTAGCCCACTGGCGTCTCCGAGCCCCTTTCCTCTTCCGAGCCCAGCTGTGAAGCCTGGGTGGCAGGGGGGATGGTGCACGACCCAACCCAGGTGTCCCATGTTTTCCTCTGTGGCGACGTGGGAGGCCTCGCCTTTCCAGGCAGCTGTGCGGACTCCTCTCCAGAGCCTGGCTTGGGTTTCTGGGGAGGACAGAAGGAGGAGGAAGCTTTGCCTGAAACTTAGATTTCTCAGGGAAAAAGAGGGGAAACAGCTGGTGGAGCAGCCGTTTCCCAGTGTCGGGCTGGGATCGGTCTTATCTGAGTTCTCTCAGCAGAAGCTAGAGAAAGCTCAGGTTCTGGGCCCCACCGGTGGGGATTCTGGTTTGGGCCTGGGGCTCTGCCTTTTTTTAAAGTTTCTTAGGAGACCCTTGTGTACGCCCAGGCTTGAACTTGCTTCTTCATTTTTCATTTCGCTCCACACTCACTGAACGCCTGCTGTGGTCAGGCTGTGAGCGAGACGGAGATACTTGCCCGTGTGGGGCTTTGATTCTGGACGGGGAGACCATAAAACAACAACTTTTTAAAAAAAACTGTCAGTTCCAAGGTGCCTGGGGGCGTTCAGTTGGTCGAGCGGTCCGACTCTTGGTTCTGGCTCGGGTCATGACCTCGCAGTTCGTGAGTTCGAGCTCCGTATCAGGCTCTGCGCTACAGCAGAGCCTGCTTGGGATTCTCTGTCTACCTCTCTCTGTGTGCCTCCCTCGCTTATTGTCTCTCTTAAAACAAACAAACTTTGAAAAACTTTTCAAATGGTCAGTTCCATGGGGGGAAAACCCAAGAGTGAGGAAAGAGGGCTTGCGAGTCCCAGGGTGGGTTGTAGTATTCAATGAGATGGTCTCCGGAACCTCAGGAAAAGGTGAGCCAAGACTGAAGGATCTGTAGGAGGAGGTGAGGCAGAGATCTGCTGGTTGAGCATTTCAGGTAGAAGGAACCGCACATGCAAAGGCCCTGAGGCAGGGGCATGGCCCAGCTGGGGCTAGACAAGCTGGTGAGGGATGTGTGAGGAGACCAGAAAGATGAGGGCTGAGCAGGGTGGGGGAGAGGGGTTGGCAGGTCACACAGGGCTGTGTGGGGCTTGCTGGGACCTCAAGTGACTTTAGGAGCCATTGCGAATTTTGGGGTTCTGAGTGGAGGGGTGACATGGTCTGACTTTCCTTCCACAGGGTCCCCACTGTGCCAGTGAAGAACCTCAATGGGTCCAGTCCTGTTAACCCTGCCCTGGCAGGTAAGTGCTTGCTTCGGGGCGGCAGTGGAGCTGATGAGCATTTACAAAAGAGAGAGAATTGCATGAAAGCAAATGTGGCTTTTCGGAGTGGGGTGGGGAGGGCAGGCAGAAGCCAAGTGCGCTGTTGGAGAGGCGTGAACGACACATTTCTGGAGCAGGGGGCAGGCGAGGGGAGGCTGAGTGAGTTAGGAGAACATGTGCTGGGAAATGAGGGAGGTGGTCCGGGTGCTGGGAGCTAACTCTCTGCAGTCCGCATTCACCCCCCGCCCTTCCAGGGATCACCGGGATTCTCATGAGCGCAGCAGGGCTGCCCGTGTGCCTCACCAGGCCGCCCAAGCTGGTCCTCCACCCTCCCCCGGTCAGCAAGAGCGAAATCAAATCCATCCCGGGGGTTTCCAACACGAGCCGCAAGACCACCAAAAAGCAGGCCAAGAAAGGTATCGGCCTCCTTATCTTAAGGGGTATGGGAGTCAAAGGCGTAGCCCCAGACATGGGCTCTGCCACCATCACCCAAGTTATTACCCATAGCTTAACACCCTGTGCCTCTGTTTCTGCATCTGCTAAGTGGGCCCAGCTAGCTCCTGTTCTGATGATTATATTAAAGTGGATTATGCATGAATGAGATGGAGACACTTTAAAAAGTATAAAAGCACAGTACAGAAATCTAGAGACACAAAACCACAAAGTGTAACACATAAAACACGATACAGAGGACCATCACTGTGGCCCTGAAACTGAAACAGACTGGGTTCCAATCCTGACTTTGACACTTCCAACTCATGTGACTACAGTGAGTCTATTTTCTTACCTTTACAGTGGGGTAAAAACTGCTCACAACCAGTATGGGCAGGTGTGCCCCAGATCACACCCATGACAGGGGTAACCACTGTCTGTGTCCCTCCAGAGCCTGGAGGCTAACCATTTGGACCTTCCTGCAAGCACTCCTTCCTACCCAGGCATAGCCCCGCCACTGGGGGGGTCCATACCTGTGCCCACCCTGGCACCAAAGGACCGTGTCTCAGCTCTGCAGCCGGTCTTTCTGGCCGCTGGTAATTGGTTGTTAAACGTCTTGACGCTCACCCCAGGCCCCCACGCTGTTTCAGCGGGATCTCACGTATATTGTGTAATAGGCTCTCCGTGAACAGAAGCCTCATTCTTAGACGCAGGCTGGTGGGAAGGCATGGCAGTTGCATGATCTGCTTCCTCAAACCCTTGCCCTACTTTTCTACCCCACCAGAAGTTCTCTGCTTAAATGAACTCAGTTGCCCTGTTCATAGTCTGATAGGAAATGACAGGATTTCACACTTTCCCACGCTTCCTGTGGTTATTCATAGCACATGTTGGGCCCTCAGCTGGAAAAGCGCTAAAGGTCTATGCGTCCATTAGCTCGTTTAATTGTCAAAGCGATGCTTTGAGCTGGTGCTATCTGCCCCATTTTATAGGCGAGGAAACAGAAGCTAAGAGAAGCTAGGAGGGGTGCCCAGGGAGGCACTGATCCTTTTTAAGGTCATATCATCCTGTCTCCTGCCTTCAGACGGTCCAGTCCCCAAAGACATTCCCAAATCACCACAGCCTGTCAGGATCCTTCCCGGCTGCTGGGCTCCTGCTCCATCAGTGGCCAAGGAAGACCATCCTGAAGCCGTGGGCAGAGCCTCCTGCTTTCCCAGGAAAATCAAATTGCTTTGACACCACATTACAGATCGGACAGTACTTAGCACACCGTAAACGGAATGTGATAAGCCTACCTCATTTTTCGTTTTTTTTAAACGTGTAACAGTTTACACAGTGCTGTCGTCTGCTACCTCACTGCATCGTTTGCACATGCCTGGGATCTTTGATTCTATGGAAGAGAGTCCCACTCCCCCATCTCAGTTAAAAAGTGGGTTTGGTGAAAACAGGCCAGGGAGAATGTCAGGGGAGAGACTGTGGGAGGTAAAGACAGGCAGAAATACCTCTCACCTCCTCAGACATGTCGCTCTCTCCTCCATCTGCTGATTCCCTTCCAGATTCTTACATGCAATTGCAGAATGAATTCCTCTCCCTGCCTGCTTTGAGCCTGGCTGATAGCTCCCCTCTCCGACTTGCCCAGCTTGACGAGGCTGTTTGATCCCTTACCTCTGTCTTGGTGGCCCACCCACCACCTTGTCACCCCCCCCAACAGGTAAAACCCCAGAAGAAGTGCTCAAGAAGTATCTGCAGAAAGTCCGGCACCCGCCAGATGAGGTGAGCCCGGGGTGGGGGTGGGGGAGCAGCAGGGCAAGGGTCACCCACTTCTCCTCTCTAGAGTTTTCCACAGGATGCGGCGGGAGCAGTCTTCCGTGTCCTGTGTCCTGGCTGGTAGAGATCTGCTGGGCGCTGACACAGGGCTCCGAGGTTGGCCGTCCGCAGCTGCAGACTGATGGCTGGATTCTAAACTGCCTTACCATTAACAGTCTGAATTTAAGAAAAACAGCATGACAAGCTATGGGAACTGACATTTATTTCTTCCTTTAGATATTATTTTTTTTTTTATGGAGGCTTGAACTCATGACCCTGAGATCAAGAGTTGGTACTTAACCAACGGAGTCACCCAGGCCCCCTGTGGGAACTGACTTTTAGATGGGCTTGATGTAGACCAGTGGTTCTCAGCCAGAGGGAGTTCTGCATGGGGGGTGTAGGGTAGGGGGGTGTGGAACTGCTAATGGACAGAGGCAAGGATGCTAAATACCCACCATGCCCAGGACTCCCCCCTCAGCAAAAAGTTACTGATCCCAAATGTCAATAGTGCCAAGGTTGAGAAATCCTCTTGCAGACTTTCTGAATTCATGCACTGTGAGATCATGACCTGAGCTGAAGTTGGATGCCTCACCAACTGAGCCACCCAGGTGCCCCAATATTTATTTGATTTTTGGGAGAGAGAGAACAAGCATATGTAGGGGAAGAGGGGTGGCAGAGAGAGGAAGACAGAGGATCCAAAGCAGGCTCCAGGCTGGCAGCACAGAGTGCTCCAACTCAGTGCTCCAACTCAGAAACCATGAGATCATGACCTGAGCCGAAGTCGAACACTTAACTGACTGAGCCACCCAGGCACTCCTCTTGTTGATTTAATGAAACAGCAGCCCCTCTGGTACACTTGAGAGACAGTCGCGTTGCAAACGTTCAGCTTAAATAAGGGTCTGTTGCCAAGTGTCTGTTTCCTCCACAAGCCACTGGAGAGCACCAAGGGAGGACCGTGTCTCATCATAGCTCTCAAGGAGAGGACAGTTTTGTTGGTGAGCCCCGGCTGGCCTGTACCACCACCAGCAATTATTTCAGGAACTTTGCTGCTGTGTAAAGTGAGATAAACCTAGATTTAGATTCCCAGAGGCATGTCTGTATATATCCTGGTTTGTGGGTTGTCTAGAAGAGGAACAGGGACACCTCACCAGACCTCTGATCCTGCAAGAATCACCGTGGAGTCGCTCCCAGGCTGGGCGAGCGCTGATGGCCTCTCTGCCCTGTCCCCTCCCGCCCCCAGGACTGCACCATCTGTATGGAGCGCCTCACGGCCCCCTCGGGTTACAAGGGCCTGCAGCCAACGGTCAAGCCTGACCTGGTGGGAAAGCTGTCCAGATGCGGCCACATCTACCACATCTACTGTCTGGTCGCCATGTACAACAATGGCAACAAGGTTAGTGCTAGCCTGCAGGGCTGCCCCCCGCCCCCTGCCATGGCGCGAAGGAACGAGAGCGTGAAGGCCCTGTTGGGGCGTCTGAGAGGCACCCGGGGGCAGCGGGAGTTAGGATCTTGGCTTTTCTCAGCAGGGTCGGGCGTCTACACAATTATAATGTTCACAAAGCCTGTCTTACCCAACTGCCCTCCATCTCTGCCCTGGATATGATGGTTTGAGAGGTGTAGACGTCAGTCCAGGAGAGTTTTGGGCATGGGGTGGGGGTGGGGCGGTGACAGTGTACCCATGGTGGGTGTTCATTACTCCCAGTGTGGGAGGATTTCTCAAATTACCCTTCCTTCTCCAGGGCTAGTGCTTTTCAGTTATAATTCGTTTTCTTTGAACAGTCTCAAAAACACCCTCGATTGCCCCCTCCGAGGCATTAGCGGCTGTTGCCAAAGTATGCCTGGCCGCCCCTTCGAAACCCACTGTTGGAGGAGGGGAAGGCTGTCTGTGATGCTCACCTTGTCCGTTACTGACGGCAGAGTGGTGTTCCTCCGCTAAAATGGATTCCAGGAATCTGAGGCCTCTTTATTTTTTTACTTTTATTTTTTTATTAAGAGTTTATTACCAAGTTGGTTTCCATATAACACCCAGTGCTCTTCCCCACAAGTGCCCCTCTCCATGACCATCACCCCCCTTTCCCCTTCTCCCTTCCCTGTTCAGCCCTCAGTTTGTTCTCAGCATTCAAAGGTCCCTCATGATTTGCCTCACTCCCTCTCCCCAACTCTTTTCCCCCCCTTTCCCCTTCTCATGGCCTCCTGTTAGGTTTCTCCTGTTAGACCTATGAGTGCAAACATATGGTATCTGTCCTTCTCTGCCTGACTTATTTCGCTTAGCATGACTCCCTCTAGGTCCATCCATTTTGCTACAAATGGCCAAATCTCATTCTTTCTCACTGTCTGAGGCCTCTTTCGATGATAACACTCTCTTTACACTGTCCGAGCTTTCACTAAGGCACTGACATCTCTCATGTTCTTTGCTGAGCCCGCAGTACCCATCACTCCCCTATCCCCATGAATTCAAACCCTACTTGCTTCTCCAGACCCAGCTTGGATCGCAGCAGAATTTGACATGTCCCTGATATCCCCAGCTTCTTATTCATCCCCTCCCCAAAATAGTCTGGCTTTTGGGGTTTGCACTGTACTTCTCCTGCTTGTGGGAAAGAGGAGAGGAAAGAATCAGCAGACCCAACCTTGAACCCTGGCTTTCATAACTGAATGATGTTGGGCAAGATTTTCAATCTCTGAGATTTCATTTTCCATCTGGAAAATGGAGATAAAACAATACCTACTTTCCAGGGTATTATTACCATTATTAGTCAAATGGATATCTCCTTGGTATTATAGCTGTAATTTTCCCCCCTTCATCTTTATAAAGCCCTGTGATTAAAGTTCCCAGAGTGCTGACTTTGGGCTGACCTTGGGATCTTGGTCTTGGAGAGTTCATGCTCAGTCACTGATGAATGATGTGGTCTGGAATTGAGCTCACTTTTTTGACCCTGGGTGAAAAGGGTGCACTGGGGCTTTGCATTATAAGAGGTTCTTTTGGCTTTAAAGGTTTTCTTTTGGCAAGTTCATTCTGTTTGATGAATGTTTTCAAGAACAATCTAGCTCCTCTTTGCATCGATTTCCATGGTGCTTCAGAAATATTTCTCAAGACACCATCCTTTATTCTCTTTGAAGCACGCCGCTTAAAATTTTCGGTGCTCACAAGAGGAAACAGAAGGGCCCAGAGAGAAATGAAGTGATTGGCCCGAGGTCATGAAGCAAGTTAAGGCCAGAGCAGAAGGCGGGACCCTTATTCTTGACCCCAAGCCTTGGGTTCCCATCCGTTGACCACATAAGTGACCGTCTCCCTTGCCCTGAATGCAAGCTATTCCTTTAACGTTAGTAGAGCTTGAGCTGAAGTCCCCAAATAGCTCCACAGAGGATCCCTGTCCTCCTGAGATGGTGCGGGTGGCCTGGAGAGCTTCTGTCCTGGTTGTGTGACAGCCCTTTCTGCACATGGCTCCCAGCCCACGCCTTCCTCCTCACCCACCTTCTTCTGGAAAGCCTGGGAACAAGGTCTCTTCCCCCCATGCAGGCCACACCTCGCTGGGCCCCAGTGTGAAGTCATGGCCCCTTATTTCTCTGCATCCAGAGTGTCGCCCTGCACCCCAACACAGCCACCGAGCTTTGGGGTTTGCACAGAGCTGCTGGGGCCTGAGCCCTAACTAAGCGGCACTTTCTTTCATGGTGCTGTGCCTCAGTCTTCTTCTCGGTAAAAGGGAATACTTTTTTAAAATGTTTATTTATTTGAGAGGGAGGGAGGGGCAGAGAGAGAGGGAAGACAGAGGTGGGACTTGAACTCACAAACCATGAGATCATGACGTCAACCACGAAGGTGCACCAAAGTGGGAATGACTTTTAAGGCTAATAAAACTAAGGCTAATATTCGTTTTCAGCTGACATCAGGCGAGGCCTACATGAAACAAGATGTAAAGTCTGTTATAAGATTTAAGGTGCCTTCACTAACGACTCATTCCCTCCCTTGTTGCTTGTGGAGACCTTATCCTCCATCCTTCAAAGCCAATCCGCAGCTCTTCTTTAAGGACCATCTTAAAGTCAGCCTCATCTACTCCGGCACACGGCGCCCACCTACTCTTTTCAGAGCAGCGGTTTCTAAACCTGTAGGAGCCTTAGGGAGCATAAGAGTGCTAATAACGGTTAGAGAGGCTACAAATCATCAGTGCTTCCTATGGCTTCTCTAGTTCAATCCTTCCAACAACCCAGTGAGATAGATACTATTATTTTCCATATTCTGTAAAAAAGCCGAGACCCAGAGAGGTTAATGAATTTGCCCTGGGTCTCCCAGCAGGTAGGTGGCCGAGCTGAGAATCAAATCCAGAGTTCTCATCTTTTCACTGCTGCATTCTGTAGCGCCCCTCCCCTCAATCCAGTTTGGTGGCCTGGGGTGGGGCCCAGGCGTCTTTGTTTCTAGCAAGCGCCGCGGGGATCATGGTGCTTAGCATTTTGGCAGTGGCTGCTCCCTAGTGCTTGGCTGGGTGTCTGGCTCATTTGGAAGTCATGGTTCAATAATGACTCCATGTGTGTGCCCCCCACCCCCACCATGGGCTGCTCTGCCTTTTAAGGACGGGGTCTCTCTTACATGGCCCTCGGCATGGAGCTAATTTGTGGCATTTACTTATTTGGGTGCATTTTGTCCCCCTGGCCTTTTATCTTTGTTTCTTTCCAGGGTTAGGTGGGGAAGGGGAGGAGGCATTGCCAAGACGGTTCCTGATCTGGGTGTCCCTGCCTTGCGTTCTCAGGACGGAAGTTTGCAGTGTCCAACCTGTAAGACCATATATGGTGTGAAGACAGGCACCCAGCCTCCGGGGAAGATGGAGTACCACCTCATCCCTCACTCCCTGCCTGGCCATCCCGACTGCAAAACCATCCGGATCATCTACAGCATCCCTCCTGGCATTCAGGTGCGCCCACGCCAGCCGCTGGCTTTTATTTATTTATTTTGTAAGTTTCAATGTTCGCAGGCAATATGTTTGTCTTTTTTTTTTAATGTTTATTTATGTTTGAGAGAGAGAAAGAGAGCATAAGCTGGGGAGGGTCAGAGAGAGAGGGAAATACAGAATCTGAAGCAGGCTCCAGGCTCTCAGCTGTCAGCACAGAGCCCGACATGGGGCTCAAACTCACGAACTGTGAAATCATGACCTGAGCCGAAGTTGGACGCTTAACCGACTAAGCTGCACAGGTGCTCAGTAAGTTGTTTGTCTTAATCTGTTCAGGCTGCTGCCACAAAATATCACGGACTGGGTAACTTTTAAACAATGGAAAGTTATTTCTCACAGTTCTGGAGGCTGGGAAACCCAAGGTCAAGGTGCTGGCAGGTTCACTGTCTGGTTCATGGACATCTATGCCGTGTCCTCATGGCAGAAGGGGTGAGGGAGCTCTCTGGGGACTCTTTTATGAGGGCACTAATCCCATTCATGAGAGTACACCTTCACGACCTTATCACCCACCCAAGACCCCACCTCCAAATACCATCACCTTGGGGGTTAGGTTTTAACAGGTTAATTTCCAAGGGACACGGATTCTCAGTTTATAACATTCCATCACTTCTTGTACTTCTTGTAAGCAAAATACATTCTGTCCCAATAGCCCCCAAAGCCTTAACTCCTTCCAGCATCAACTTTGAAGTCAAAATCCAGGGATTCACCTACATACTGTCTAAATCCGAGGTGGGATTGAGACCCCAGGTACAAGTCTGCCTCCATCTGGGAGTCTGTGAAACTGAACAGGTTAAGTGGTGGAGCCATCATGAATGGGACTGGTGCCCTTGTAAAACAGCCCCCGGAGAGCCCCCTCGTCCTTGCCCGAATTGAGGACACAGGGAGAAGTTGGCAGTCTCTGAACCAGGAAGTGGGCGCCCACCAGACAGTGGATCTGCTCGTACCTTGGACTTCCCAGCCTCCAGAACTGGATAGATTTCTGTTGTCTAAGCCATCCGGGCTTCGGTGTCTTGTTACAGTGGCCGGAGAGGACTACGATAATTTTATGCTGTGAAAAGTTTCCTTTCCTCCATCTACCCGGTTTCACCCCCTGTCCCCACGCTCCACCGTTGTTCTTACTTTCTCCCGTGCCCCCCAGGATTCTCTGTGCGTGTGCAGCAAAGACTGTTTCCAGCCGGCCCATTTGTACGCAGAGGGGGCACATTGTTCTGCATCATGCAGTTTTCAGTGAACAAATATTTTGTAGATCTTCCCATGTTGGTATGGAGGGAGCTTCCTCATTCCTTCCCAGCTCTGGGTGAGAATCCATAGTATCCATGCGCCATTTTTATATTCAGCAGTCCCCATTCGGTGGGCATGTGGATGGTTTCTAATCTTTTCACTACAACAAATAATACTGTAACGGGTAACCTTGTATGCACATGAGGGTATCTGTCAGATAATTTTCCAGAAGTAGAATTTCTTTGTCAAACGGTATTTGCATTTATAGTTTGGTAGATGTCCCTTGGCTTTGACTTTTGTGGGCATTTCTTTCCTCTTTTGATTCTTTGAAAGACAGCCCTCAGGAGCAAATTGAACCTCATTCTTGACAGTAAATACAAATATTCTCTTCCTTTACACATTGAAGCTCTTTCTAATTGATCCAGGGTCCTTACTGGATTTGTTTATTCGGCAAATATCTATCCTTTCACCCTTCCTTCTTCCCTCCTCCTTGGCTTCTTCCATTCTGTCTCTTATTTAACAAACATTGGAGGCGGGATTACAGGCCAGGCGTGTTCTACGTGCTGGAGAAACAAAGGTGAGCAAAGCAGACATAGTCTTTTCTCTTCTGAGGTCCCTATTCTAGGGAGGTGAAGGGGTCAGTGCACACAGATACATAAACGAGGTATTTCCAACTAGTGGTAAGATATGTGGTAGAAATAAAACAGGGCAGGTGTGACAGTCTGTAAAAGAATTTAAAGAAAAATATGGTTCTTCCTGGAGGGACTTACCAGACAGAGAAAATAAATCTATATCACCGAACTACAGAACAAAACATGATGTGCACCATTGATAAACGCTATGGCAGGTGGGGGGCTCAACACGAGGTCTTCAAAGTCTGAGGAGACCTGGGTTCTGATTCCTGGCTGACACTGTATTGGCTGGGACTTTGGACAACCACTTGACCTTTCTGAGCTCGGTTTCTTTTTTCTTTTTTCTTCAAAAAAATTTTTTATTGACAGACAGAAAAAGAGCCTAGGAGAGGAGGGGCAGAAAGAGAGGGAGACACAGAATCTGAAGCAGGTTCCAGGCTCTGAGCTGTCTGCACAGAGCCCAATGCAGGGATCGAACTCACAAACCGTGAGATCATGACCTGAGCCGAAGGCAGACACCTAACCTGCTGAGCCACTCAGGCGCCCCTTGGTTTCTTTATCCATATATCTGGGAACCTCCTGTGCAGGGGGGGGTTGTAAGAATAAGATTGAACATTTGTATGTGCGTACTGTGGGATTGGGCACGGCGCTCAGGTGCTCAGGGCCGGTCACTGGCATTATGTGAGCAAGCTACTCATCAGGGTAAAGAAGAGGGCTTATGGCTGTCTGTGTGGGAGGTTCTGAGGAGACTCTGGTGCAGGGCACCAGTAGTTGAGCCTTGAGAGCCATGAAGAAATGGAGGAGGACACAGCAGAGTTGTGGCGGAGAGGAAGTAGGGGTGTTGGAGCCCATAAGGAAGAGTTTCATTTGGGGACTTGGCCATGGTGGGGGATGGGAGGAGGGCACGTGCAGGATGTAGAGGACCAGACAGTGAAAGAGGGCTCTGGGCAGGCCGTGGAAGGACGCCAGCATGGTGAGGGCTGCGACTTTACTTGTCAGGCTGTGAAGGGGTTGGGGTGGGGACTCACTGCTGGACGCGACCAGCAGTATGGAAAGTTGTGTGGTTGGGACTGCACTCCGGGAAGGTCATTCTGGCACAAGAGTGAGGGATGACCTGAGACACCAGTTAGAAGACCATCGGGGCATGGGTCCTGAAGGCACAGAGGACAAGGGAGAAGGAGATATTGTTGGATGCAAGGGCAGCTGAGACCTGGAATGACTGAGGCAGCCAGTTAGGGTGCTTGTTGGGGTGGTAGGGACAAGACTGACAATAAGGGACTCGGGGAGTCGGGAGATAGCTGATGGCTGATCCCTGATGGGAAGTAGGCAAACATCCGGGTGGGGCAGCCATTTTGCAGGAGACTCTTTTCCCAGCCTCTAGCACTAAAGAATGGAGAGTGGAGAGCCAGCACCAGGGTGGGGTGAGGGGGCGGTGGTAGTTAGATGGGACTGCTTGCTGCCTGTGTAGATGCCACAGTTCTTGCAGGAAAACCCACGCTTGCGCCAAGGGAAATGCATCTCTCCGCAGGCAGTGCAGCCCCTCCACAGACGACCCCCTGCGAGTCAGCAGCGGGACCCCCAGTGCTGTGTCCGTCCCTCTCCCTGGAGACTCCAGAGACCACAAGGGCTTGAGGTTTCCAACAAGAGTTTAAAACTCGGAGTTCTGCCTTCATTTCAGAGAACGAGTCCCTGGGGGAGGCAGAGTCGTGACTGCTCCACTTGGCGATGTGCAGAGAGCACACAGCCTCGTGGGGTCGGCGCCAGGCGGGCATCTGTGCTGCAGACGGGCAAGTCCCAGGAGGGGGAGGCGCGGGCAGAGCCGTGCTGGGAATCCGCCCTTGAGTTGGGCAGTCTGGCCTACAAACAGCTGTGGCCGTGAATGTGTTGTAAATGTGGTGTGATTTCGTGTGACTATGAACTTCAGGACTGTCAGGTCCTGCGTCTCCAAGAAGACATTGTTCCCTCTCTCGGCCCAGGGGCATCTTTCCCTTCTCCGATATCGTACTTAGGCCGTTTGCTCTGCAAATGATAGATGATCTTGAGCCACACTATTAAAAATATTTTTAAATCACAGTATTTAAAAATCAGTTAGGGGGGGCACCTGGGTAAGTTCAGTCAGTTAAGTATCCAACTCTTGGTTTCAGCTCAGGTCATGATCTCACAGTCCCAGAGTTTGAGTCCCGCAACGGCCTCTGCACGGACAGCACAGAGCCTGCTTGGGGTTCCCTCTCTCTCTCTGTCTCTGACCCTCCCATGCTCTCCTCACCCCTCTCTCAAAAAAAATAAATAAACTTCTAAAAACTCAAGTTGGAACCACCATCCACTATAAGAAAAAAATGAAAAGTCTGTGTTTTCTTACACTTTCTTCATTCATGCATGCATGCATTCATTCATTCATACATTCATTCACTTTTTCACTCTTTTTTTTTCCAGCCAAGACACAGTTACTATTTGTGTGAGAGCCCGTGCTAGGAGCTGCAAGGAATTATCAATATTATATTGGCTTCATCTTGAAGGGAGTTTTTTAAAGGGCTCCACAGACCCTGAGGGCGTCAGGGATGCTCAGAAATTATAGACAAACATTTGTGTGTGGGGTGGGAAGGGGCACTGGGAGAAAAACCCCTCACTTTTCATGAGCTTCCCAAGGAGGGCTGGGGACCCTGATTAGGAAGCCTGGCTTCTGGCTGAATTGCGTATCAATCTCTGTCCCTGTTGCGGCCTGACTGCTTGAGGAATTGGGGTGTCCTTGCACCCCGAGTTCACTGCAACATTAGGCACAATCCCCAAGATGGGAAGAAACCTACGCGTCCATTAGTGGATGAATGGATAACAAAGGCTCCCCGGCTCCGGGCTCAGAGGTGCTTTTGTTATTCTGAGTACTTTGGAGGTGAAAAGTTCATCATCTGCCCCAGGAAGCTTGGGTTTAAATTTTGGCAAAGCCTTTGACATTGGAGAAGCCCTGTAACCTCCCTAGGCTGAAAGTTTTCCTCATTTGCAAAGCAGAAGAGCCTGTGAGCAGAGCTGAGGGATGATGATGTGTGAACGTTTACTGAGCTCGTACTAGGCGCCCCGGTGCCAAGCTCACTTAACCTTCACACTCTCCCTATTTAACGGATGGGGGAACCCACACCCCAAGAGAGGGCTCCAGCCAACACAATCCGAGGCGGCAGCTCCGGGTCCAAGCCCAGGTCTAACGACTCCAAAGTACAGGCGTGAAACCGCGACTATCACTGCTTTGGGATCTGCTCTGTGTCTAGACGCTTGGACCGTCACTATTGTCATCATCATTTGAATTAGTCATGCCTGCCCTGCACCCCTCCATTAAAAATATCTTGAAAAATGCCGTTTGCTGACTTTCTTTCTGCTTTCAGGGGCCAGAACACCCGAATCCTGGGAAGAGTTTCAGCGCCCGTGGCTTTCCAAGACACTGTTACCTTCCAGACAGCGAGAAAGGGAGAAAGGTAAGAGCAGGATTTGGAGAGGAGGGGTTGGGAGAGAGGATTTGCTTCTGTGTCAGGGCCCCAAGTTTTGCGTCCTGCTGTGCACAGACTAAAGAGAGCTGAGTCTCTTTTCATTCTAGATGCACATGGGTAACAAGGTCATATTTGCGTCAGCCATGGGTGAAGGTGGATATGATTAGAATGTTTTCTTTTGCAGGGTAGCGGGGGCAGGGCTTTGTCCTCTCCTGGATGTCACTGGCAATAACTCATCTATTTTAGTATTTGCTGCTTAGCAGCTGGTCCTGGGACCAACACCCAGTGGCAACTCCTAGAACCTTGGTAGAAATGCAGAACCCTGGGGCACCTGGGTGGCTCAGTCGGTTACGTGTCTGGCTTTGGCTCAGGTCATGATTTCATGGCTTCGTGGGTTTGAGCCCCACATTGGCTCAATGCGGGGCTCTGCTGTCAGTGCAGAGCCTTCTTGGGATTCTCTGTCTATCTGTCTCTCTCTCTGTCCCTCCCCAACTTGCACTCTCTTTGTCTCTCTCAAAATGAGTGAATAAACTTTTTTACAAAGTGCAGAACCTTAGAACCTCCTTCCTTTTAACAAGATCCCAGGTGATCTGACAGCACAATAAAGTTTCAGGGGCACTGCTCCAGGGCAGGGATCTTAATTTGTGGGAGATTACTTTTTTTTTAATGTACTTCCTGTATTCTTTGACTTTCAGGCAGAGGGAAAAATCATTGGGTTACTGGATTCCCAGCCATTCATGGTCAGGTCTCGGTGGTTCTATGAATTGTGAAATTAGAGTAAAATCTTTATGTTCACTTTTCTGCGGCTAAGTCCAGAAAAGGATTGGATTTTCAACACCTTCCCTGATCTCAACAAGGAGAAGACCCATTGATCTAAGGGGGTGTCATGCCCCTTCTTGTGGGCTGCAGTGGGACAGGAAGTGGGTTTTAGCCAGCTTTCTCTAGGCCCTGCTCTGGAACAACCTCAGTCTCAGGGGCTGACCTCAGTGAATGCTGACTCTCATGCACGGTGCACTCCAGCGGCCGTGACTCGTTTGGCGGCTGTGAGTTTGCTCAGTCTGCTCCGTGTGGCTCCGTGTCCTGGAGTTCAGGTGAAAGGAGCAGCCTTTCTGTGGTCCCTGTTCCCTCCAGAAGGGGGCAGAGGAGCAAGAGGGAATCCGAGGGGAATGATGTGACCCCACCACAGCTGCTTCTGGAGACTTGTCGCTCCTACTCACCTTTCCCAGGCCCCAGCCAGTCGGGCAGCACACAAGGGATGGGGCCATTAACTGCCTACAAGGCGGCCCCTGGGGTCACATGGCAAAGGGCATGGGTGTGCTACATTACAGAGGAGGAAGCTGATAGTTTGGAACAGTGAGAAAAATCAGCCACATCATGGAGACGTACCCAGTGTGGGGTCCTCAGATCAGAAGTCAGGACCAGTCCTGGTACCTGCTGGCCCCGAGCCCCAGCCCTACAGTCCCAGCTGTTGGCTAAACAAACATGTCCACTGTGAAGTCCTACTGCTAAACCTTGACTCCTCTGGCCAAGAGCTGCCCCTCTCTCTTCCAGGCCTCCCTTCTCTTGTTAATGACATGCCCAGAATCCCTGGGGCCCGTAGTAGACACATTAGTTACCTTGGACGCTCGCTCTGAACCACCACCCCATTGGCTTGCTTCCCAGTGAACTGCCCGCCAAACCACGAGACTCCTTTTTGAATCCTGCCACACCCACCTAGTAAATACATTTTTCTTTAAGTTGATCTATTTATTTTGAGAGAAAGAGAGAGCATGAGCAGGGGAGGGGCAGAGAGAGAGGGAGAGAGAGAGAATCCCAGGCAGAATCCCTCACACTGTCCTTGCACAGCCCAACGCAGGGCTTGATCTCGCAAACCACGAGCTGACGTCAAGAGTCTGATATCAACCCACTGAGCCACCCAGGCGCCTCGTAAATACTTTCATCTTTTACCTGCCACCAAGTTAGGTACCTTAAAGCAGCGTGTCTACCACCAAACTTTTTGTTGAAAAGAAATAAAGTAGAAAAAAAACCAAAAAATCATTCTGATAGCTTTCTTTTCCTTCCTTACAAAGTACCATCTTCTCAGCTTGGCATCCAAGACCTACTACGGGGGTGCGGGGCAGGGGGACTGAACCTTCCCCTCTCACTAATTCCTCACCTTTATCCTTCATGTCTGCTGCTCTGGGACCTCAACCTGGGGCTCTTGCACAGTGAGATAATAAGAGCCTGGGTTTTGGAGCCAAACTGGCCTGAGTTCGAGTCCTACTTTTGCAATTTACCAGATGCGGAGACTGGCATAAAAATTAACATTCTGAGGTCTTAGTTTCCAGATCCATACAACAGTGGTGATAATTTCTATTTTTGTGGACAAGATGTTGTTAAGAATTAAGTGAAAGTAGCATTTGTAAAATGCCCCGCATGACAGCTATGGTTATTATTGCCCGTGCCTTGGCTCACATTCATTTACTGTGTCTACATGTCCTTTTCTATTAATGGACAATTGACCCTTAAACAACTCAGGGGTTAGAGGTGCTGACCTCCATCCTCCCAAATCTGATATCCACATGTACGTTTAACTCCCCCAACACTTAACCACTAATAGTCTACTGTTGACCGGAAGCCTTGCGTAACACGTATTTCGTATGTAATATGTATCGTATACTGTATTCTTACAATAAAGCAAGCTAGCCACAAGGAGATATTACTAAGAAAATCATAAGTACTGTACTGTGAGAATATTTATAGTACTGTGCTGTAAAAAAAAGACCACGTTTAAGTGCACAGTCATAGTTCAAATCCGTGTTGTTCAGGGTTGGCTGTATTCCCCGCCCCCCTTCCTCTGACAGTTCGGAAGCATCTTCCTCCAGGAATTCTATATGGATCCGCATCTGAGAGTCAACAGAGTCGTGACTCAGCCCACGGACTGTAAGATCAGGCAGTCCTGAAGTCGAGGCCCCCCTGTGCCGTGTACTAGCTGTACGGACAGGGCAGGTCTTTATCTTCCAGGCTTCTTCATGTGTAGGAAGGAGACAATGAGAATACCTGTCTTATCGAATTGTTGTCACTTGTACATGACCCAGAACTTGCTACGTTGTAGGTAAAACCCTCAGGAGAGGGCCGATCGAATTTCTACCAGATGCCATTGCCATTACTACCACTGTTACAGCCCACACCGTGGCGACGGCCATTCTGTTTTGAATCCGCATCATTTTTATCGGGTGCCTTCTTCATGCTGGATAGGGTGTTAGGCAGTTGTCTTGTTCAACGATTTTTTATTAATTTTTTTAAAACATTTATTTTTTTTTGAGAGACAAAGAGAGACGGATCATGAGCAGGGGAGGGTCAGAGAGAGAGGGAGACACAGAATCGGAAGCAGGCTGCAGGCTCTGAGCTAGCTGTCAGCACAGAGCCTGATATAGGGCTCGAACCCACCAACCATGAGATCATGACCCAGGCCAAAGTCGGACGCTCAACTGACTGAGTCACCCAGGTGCCCCATAACAACGATTTTTTAAAGTTTAACAGTATTAGAACACTCTGTAAGCCCGAGCACCTGTCTGGGCCTCACCTATGAAATAGAGACAATAATAGCTCCTGCCAGATCTGCCTCCACGTGTGGTCATGAGGACCTGGAGAGCAAACACATATGAAATAGCCTGGTAGAGGTCAGCCCACTTCAACCATGTCACTGGAGAACTCTGCCACATCGTTAGCTGTGGGTACAATAATACTACGTTCATGGGGTGGAGGGAGCTGGTGGGGGGGAGGGGCACAGCTTCAGAAACTCTTGGATCATGAATGCCTTGAATTCCTAGATCCTGTCTTTTAGCCACAGTTTTGGTAGGTAACGTTTACTGAGATGTGGGTGCCAGGCACTGCTATGAAAGTCCTCGTAACATTTCGCAGATCAGAGCATTACCATTTTGTAAGTAAGAAAATCAAGGCTCAGAGAGGTGACAGAATATTCCCAAGGTCATATGGTTAGTTGGTGACAGATCCAAGACTTTACCTTGCGGCTCCCTGACCCCACCCCCAAACTCTTTCTATTCACGGGGCCACCGGGGACATCGTGATGTCAGAAGACCCTACCATCAAGGCATAGTCTTTGACCAACCCTGAATGTTTGTCTTTGGTCTCTGCCTCTACTCGCTTAGGTGCTGAAGCTGCTGCTGGTGGCCTGGGATCGCCGCCTCATCTTTGCCATCGGCACCTCCAGCACCACGGGCGAGTCAGACACCGTTATCTGGAACGAGGTCCACCATAAGACAGAGTTCGGCTCTAATCTCACGGGTCACGGCTACCCAGACGCCAATTACCTGGATAACGTGCTGGCTGAACTGGCCGCCCAGGGCATTTCTGAAGACAGCACTACCCAGGAGAAGGACTGAGCTGGAGGGTCTTTGAGCCAGGAGGGGCCATGGGGGCCACGGGCAGGAAGTGGGAGAATCGAGGTGGAAGTTGGTGCCATGCCCTCCCAGCTCCCTCATCTCTCCCTGTGTCCTGTCCCTATCCCCCATCCCTCCCGGCCACAGTGGGGGAGGGAGATTGAATAAGGTGACGTCATTCATAAACCTCATCCACCACAAAGGGGACATGGGATGAGGGCCATCCTCAGTGTGTTCCCATGGAGTTTTCGGTGCTGGGTAGGCAAGAACCTCCACCCCCACCCCCCTAAGTAGGGGGCATGGTCAGCACACTTAGGGTATGGACGGCGCACAGGCACTCCATACCCTGGCCTTGTGAAGCCTGAGGTTCAATGCCTCAGCTGGCTTCTTGCTGCTTCCACTCTGCTTTGAGAGCGGAGTTTCTGCTTTTCTCTCCTCCTTCGGAGGCGAGGAGCTCTCACTGTGCAAGATTGGGGGGCAAAGGGGTGAACCGCTAAACTGTTGTGACATCAGATACCAATGCCTCGGTGTGCAGCGAGGAAGCGCTTCTCACCAAGAGTGTCAGAGAGGCAAAGGCTTCTGGGAGCACCCTCCGCTCTCATAACAGTCCTTGGCCTCTCTGGGCCCTCCCTCCTCACATCTTCGACCTGTCCAAAGAGGCATCTGGTTCTTTTGTGCGGATGGACGGACTCTGGGATTCCTCCCTGGGTTGGCATCTCATGCTGTGTCCAGCCCCTCTCTGATCAGACCAGAGTCAGCATCCCACTTAGCATCTGAATCGTCCTCAGGGAGAGGAGCCCATAGCCTTCTTCCCAACTCATCCCAGACCAGCTCAAAGATTCCATGAGTTCCATCAAGTCACTGTGAGTAGAGCCCACGCCGGGCTCTGTGCCATCTACGTATGCGCATGTGTGTGTGCGTGTGTGCGTGTGTGTGCACCCCTGGGCCAGGTTGGTGGACAGTCCCATCCTGTCGTCCTTTTTTTTTTTTTTTGCAAACTGTCAAATTCCAGCTCTGAGGGGGATCAAACAGTCAGGCTGTGGTTCCTTGACTTTCTTCACCCTTTGCCAACCCATTCCTACAGTAAACTTGGACCCAGATGGTAACAATCATGGATCTTGCTAGATGCCCCAGGGAACAGTGCTTGGGGAGATGTGTCAGGTGAGGGCTGGACTGACCCCTTTTTATATCTCTTTCAAGACTGGATCTAAAACCAGTCCGTCCAGTCTTGTTTCCATGAAGGCTTCGATCTGTCCCCATGCACACTTGCTAATCCGAGCCCAGAGGTGGTGCTGAGCCCCTCATCTCTTGCAGATTTATCTGGAGCACGGAGGGAGAATTTTAGCTCATCCCTAACAGGCGTGGGACCACATCATGGTCCAGTCCAGCCTGCATTTGGGTTCTGACCCAAGACTCTGTCCCCTCCCCAACATTCCTCTTGCTTTTTGCTTCCCTTCAGGAATGAATTGGGGGTCAGGGAGGAGAGAAGGGGGATATCAAGAAAGGAAATCCAGTTCCCCCTTTGAAAGTGGGTTCTTTGAACTATGTGTTTGGGGGAAGTTCCTCTGGATACTACTTTGAATTTATATACCTCATGTTTTGGGGGTTTGACGTATATATATCCATATATATTTCATAATATTTGGAAGGTTTTTGATGCTAGAAAAATGGAAACAAAAGAACCTTCAGAAACGGTACTTGTTAGAATCTGAAGCCAGGCTTTCCCGAGAACTGGCTGCGTAGCCCCTTGCTGTTTGCTACAGACATTTTGGCATTGGTGTGGCCAGTGGATTCACCCGAGTGTCACCAGTTCCTTGGGAGCCGGCGGCGCTGAGCCTTTCCTCGTTCTCTGAATGGCTGTCAGGTTGCCGACTGGCCCCAGCAGAGGGAGCTCTGACAGGGAAAATCGTCCCTGACATCTCCGTTCCCATCTCTTGGGTCAGCCGGCCACCATCTTCTCTCACCAGCGGACCAGGAGATTGGGCCCGAGTCCACTGCACCACAGGGCACAGTTTCCTGCCCATTGGGAGGAAATTCTTGAAGTCAATGGAAGAGACATGGCAGTGGCGTTTGATATCACACCCCGTGCCCTTTGCCAGGCTGCCCTGTTCCAGAGATCATGGAAGAGCCTCACTGTGTACCTAGTACCATCTCCGGCCTTCAGCACCCGGGTCAAGTGTCTGTTGCTGAGCTTCTCACCCACAGGAAACAGATCAAGGGTCAGTGGGTAGAAACACACAACTGTGGAGCAGGAGGTGGGGAAAGAAGGAAAATAAGCTGTGGCAACCGGCCATGGGCAGCGGGGAGAGGCTGATTTCCTTGTACTGGGCAGAAGGTAGGGGCCCGGAAGGGGACAGCCAAGAAAAGAAGGAAGGAGCTTCAGAATGGATAAGGCTGGCCAGGGGTAATTCCCCTTCAGGGTCAAGTCTTCATGCCTTCAAGACCTCCCCCTAGGATGCTGACCGTGTCTATAGCTCCCTTCTTTTCCTCCCCAAGGATACTCAGTAGGAACAACCTCCCCGTGCTGCCCTTCTGTGGGACTTTCTGGGCAGAAGGATCTGGAATTTTAACACTGTGCCAGGCAAGGCAAGAGGGGGGGTGTGGTAGGGAGAGGGGGGAGGCAGCCTTCGCCCTTTGTGCCAGCCTAGAAAGGCAAGGTCTCGGAGGAGGTGAGCACTCCGCCAGCAGAGATCCTGAGCACCCACCCCTGGGACATGGGACGTTTCCCCAGCAGTGTTGTTCCCACTCTCTGTTTGCTGGGCTGCACAGAGCACCCCATGCCCTGCCTGGCATGGCCAGACCACCAGCTGCCCAGTTTCTCCCTTCCTGAGTCTCCGGGGAGGACAAATGGGATTGCAGACAAACTCTGTCAGATGCCCGTCCCTTCAAGGTTAATTGTGTATACGTGGTTGTGCGTGCCTTTGTGTTTCATACCTTTCCCTGCCCGCTCCCCCCCCCCCACCATTTTGTAGAACTTGGACTTTCTCTGTGGTTTTATACTTGGTCAAAAGTACGCATCCTGGTATTGCACTGTTATGTGCATGAGAGGGGAGGGGGGAGGCCCCACGTGGTACAGGAAGGGGTCCCGACTCCTCCCTTGTCCGTGGTCACTGGCATTTAAGAGGGGGTTTTCTGGGAGAGGGGAGGTGAATATCAGAAGTAAATCCCTGTAACCGGTGTGTCGTGAAGTCCTTTGGTGTTGCTCTGTGGGAGGACATCGCCACCTGGTGCTCTTGAGGTGTATGTGCAGAACAATAAATGGCAAATGAACAACCACACGTTGCTGTTCCCCTTCTACTTTTTGTGGGTCAGGACACCTAACCAGGAGGCATTTGGGGCACCTCACCCAGTCTGGGAGCAACCACAAGGCCTTGCACTGATTAGGGATGGGGATTCCCTTTTCTCTTCCCCCCCCCGCCCCCCATATCTTTTCCACCCACACATTTGACCAAGGGACCTGGCCTGATTGCTTGTTCCTCTCAAGAAACAGACCGCATGGGAGGGGAAATGTAAGTGAATCAAACACGCGAACGTTTGCTATTCACAGAGTGCTCGGCCCAACGACGACACAGTGTAGGTTTCGATCGTTGACGGGCTGCTGTGTATCAAATACATGTGTGGTATTCATCCTCCCGATGCCCACACAAACACAAACACAAAATGCAGACGCAAAGCTGCCTTTGTGACCCACACGCATCTCTATTTCTGGAAGTCTAGGGGCTGTGGCTTTGGTGGAAGCCAGGGCCAGTCCTCCCACGGCGCCCAGTCCAGGCTCAAGGAGCCTGTGACTGTGAACTCTCCCCTCTCCGGGGCCTGACTTTGCAGAAACGATGATTGCAAACGGCAAAGCCCTGCGTTCTCATTTCCTGTGGATGTGCAGCCGGACAGAGTGTTCCTTAAGTATGCATTTTTCATGCATAGTTACGTGTAATTCTGTGAGAAACAGAAATGTGTGAAGGGTTTTTATTTCCAAGGGCAGTTAGTGCAAAGTCTGACAGCTTGTAGCTGGACCATTGTCTCTCCAACTCCGTAATCTTGAAGGCATTCGTGAGGAATTTGCAGAAAGTGGTTGGTTCAGCTGAAATTTACCCACAAGACCCCCAGAGGTTTAAAAGAATATTTTAATGCTTAAGAGGCAGGGTTCAGAGAAGAGGGTGTAGGAATCAGTGCCTGTGGCTGGGCGGCTGGGGGAGCAGGGCTCACCTTCTGTGACTCGCTCGGGACTCACGGTGGGAGGTGGACATGGGACCCCCTCCCCACCTTCCCACAGGCTGGGATGTTCAGGCTCCTCAGAGGGACTTATGTGGACCTAAGCTCTCGACTGTGAATGTTAATGAGGCGAGGACAGATTATCCTTCGTGAAAAGGAACTCATTAATGACATTTGACTTGGTGAAGAGAGGTAGAACTATTAAAAAGGTTGTGGGGCAGGGGTGCCTGGCTGGTTCCGTCAGTAGAGCATGTGACCCTTGATCTTAGAGTCGTGAGTTCGAGCCCCACATTGGGGGTAGAGTTTAAGTAATAAAAAAGAAAAATTTTTAAAAAAGATGTTGTGGAGAAGTAATAATAGACTCACCCTAATCATTATAATTCAGTAAGATTGGTATTAAAATTGGGCAAAGCTCCAAATGCCACGTAACGGGCATACACCCCACTAGATGCCTGAGGGAACTCAGCCTGGGACTGAAATATATGTCAGAGAGGGTGTTGGGTGCCTTTTTTTTTTGTCTCATTTAAGAACAGGGATTTGATCATGTCAGTCCTTTTTCTGCCAGGAAAAAAAAAAAAGCAAAAAACAAAGGTAGGATACATAATTGTGGTTTCTTCTCTGTCTTGGTTTTAGGGAGGAAATCATACTTGGGTGTGGGCTTACTTCGACTTCTTGCATTTTTCCTTGTCTCCTGCCCCTAGAAAAATGCAGACTTTTTGTTGGAATGCAGTGTTTGTGTGTCTATGGGTATGGATGTGTGTGTGTGTGTGTGTTTGAGGGAGCTGGGGGGTTGTGGGTGCATGCACGTGTGTATTTGGGGGTGTGCGCATACAATAGAAGGAGAGGAAGGGGAAGGGCCACTCATGGAAAAAGAAAGGGTGGTACTCTGGTAACAGAGACCAAGAAAATGTAACGCTTGTTTTACCCAAATCTGCAGCTCCATAAATCAGGTAGGTAATTGTGGGTAAGAATTCAGTTACCCCGAGCACCAGGATCTTTTCCAATTTTCACCCTTTCTTTCCTCGTGCCTTGTCTCCAAACCATCCCTTCTCCTTTGACTTCCTAATAGATTATAAATTAAAATCTTTTTTAGAAGACTTCATGACACTAGTCTGACGGCCAAGAGTGGGCTGGTCTGAGTAAGTCTGAAGTGTGATTGGAAAGTTGGAAAACGTGGACTTAGCAGAAACAACATCTTTCTGTTCAGACGTGGTTGGAAGGACCCAGTCCATCAGTGCAGAGCCCTCTAAGCTGAGAATCAGTGGCCACATGGGACTTCCTATGTCTTCAAGGGGGTCAGTCAGCCTCCAGGAGCATGAAATCCAGAGAGATTAAAACAACAACAACAACAACAGAACAGAGAGAGGGTAACACACGCAGGCAGAAATTCCTCAGATTAAATGCATGTCTCCAAATTCAAAGATCAACATGCTCCGTCCTCTCTTTTCATGTATAGATATTCAGATGAAGATAATCCATGACACCCCCTTGTGTTTTAGCCTCTACCCCCAATGACTTGTACTCTCCTCCCCTCCCCCCAACCCCCACCCACAGAGCTCTCTGTTCACGTCCTGGCCCAGGACCCTAAGGAAGTCACGAAGTTATACCTGCTTTTTGTTGCACCTGCCACTCCAGCCCTTAGGCAGGCAGAAGTGGAGAGAGAAAGAGGGAGCTTGCGGCTCTGGCCAGAGATGTGAGAAATGTTTCTTGGGACAGATTTAGGCAGGACTCTGCTCTGGCTCTCTGTCGGAAGCGTCTTCAGGCGCTGCCATTCCTGGAGCCAAACTCTGTGTCTCGTCCTCCAATGCCTGGTATCCCTTCTTCTTGTACTTCCGGGTGCCATAGATGGCCAGAGTGATGGCGGCTGCCAGGACAGCGGTGACCCCCACTGTGACTCCAGCTGCCGCCCCTCCTGACAGACCACTGCCGTCCCCATGGATGACCTTCATGGCCCTGCGTAGCTCTAACGGCTCCCCCAGCCTCCACTGGTGGGTCTGGGAATCCTTAATCCAGGAGCTCGCAGTCTCGCCGTTGGTCACCATGACAGTGTTGGTGGCAGCCTGACTCATCAGGGGTGGCCTGGTGTACGGTGGGAGCCTGACAGGGGGCAGAGACCCTCCTGTGAACAGCCCAGCCTTGACACAGTAGGACACTTGGCACCCATCACTGATGAGGGCGAGGTGTTGGCTGAAGCCCCCGGGACACTTTCTTAGAGAAGGTGCCTCTAAATCTCTGGATATGGCAGTATTCACCAAGGGGTTCCCGACTGCACAGCTAAAGAACCCGCCGAAGGGGACCGAAAACCTATAGCCCAGCTCATAGTCCTGAGACGCACATACCTTGAGGTTTTCAAAAAGTCTCAGTGGAAAATAGCCAGCTGGGCATGACTGTGCATTCGTCAGAGGGTTTATGCTCTTCCCGCTGAAGAGGCCGCCGAAAAGCAGTCCTGAGTTTTCTGGTACCTGTCCACTGGCCACACACCAAAAAGCCCTAAATTCAGCCTTCCCCACCCGGAACACGTCTTCACACACCGTCTTGCAGAAGACAAGGAGGGTGCACTTCCGCAGGCACTCCAGGTGGCTGTAGCCCTCCTCGTGGACCTGGGACAGCAGGTGGATTTGGGAGTAGCCAGAGGGGCAGGAGAAGTCGCCAGTGAGCGGATTCTTCTGCTCCAGGTTTTGGCAGAGTTGGACAAACTCCTTCCCGGAGAGCTGGGTGCATTCCTGATAAACTCCTCCGAAGGAGAAATTGGTCATTTTTCCCTCACAAGAGCCATCATCAGTGTTGGCCTGAAAATTGAAGTTGGGCGAATTGACATCTGTGCATCCAGGGTAGGTGTTGAAGGTGTAATAGTGTCTCACAGCAGCCTCCACCGTCCTGGACAGCTTCTTCACGAGCGGCCCCGGCAACTCGGGCAGCATGTTGGGGTTGACGAAGAAATGCAGGGGCAGGCCGGCGCGATCGATGGCCACCAGGTGGTTGGTGATGCCCTGTTGCCAGGCCTGGAGGGTGATGCCTGGGTAAAACGGAAGCCCTCCCATGCTCTGCACCCTGGAGTTGGTTCGGTTGGAGAGGTAGCTCTTGGTGAGGGTGTTCTGCGAGGTGTACTTGTCCTCAATTTTGAAGTTCACGATGTCCATGAAGGCAGCGCCAGCGGATGCAGTCAGGGCAGTGCGGCTGCTCTGGCTGTCCTGCAGGAAGGAGGCTCGGATGTAGTCCTCCTGCATGAGGGCAGCCCCGGCATCCACGCTGGTGATGACGTGGGTGCCATAGTTGAGGACCAGCAGTTCTGCCAGGTAGGCGGCCATCCGCGTCTGGTTGTTCTCCAGACGGTCAGAGATGTCCATGAGCTGCTTCTTAAACTCCCAGCTGAGCTCTGAGGCTGGGTTGATTTTGACTGTGTAGATCAGGTTTCTCACCTGGACCCGGGTCGTTATGGTTTGGTCGTTCACTTGAAGGGTCTTCATCTTCTGGAAATCAGAGGAGAACTTGCCGTTGACCTTGGAAAAAAGGGAGAGCTCCAGGTTGATGGAGTAGGAGGTGCTGCTCTGGTAATTCACCCAGGACTCCAGGATTTCAGAGTTCATCTCCAGGTTGCTCTGTTTCTGGGCGATGCTGATGATCTGGTCGGGGATGATGTACTGTCCATCCTCCGTGGTCCTGCAGCTCCTGTAAGTCAGGTCCATTACCTGTCCCATGTCCACATTCCGCAGGTTATCCCAGCCCCCTCCTGGTAAGACTTCCAGAACAGGTAGTTTTAAGGCATTCTTGCATTTTTGAAACGTATTCTCATCTGTCTCACCCAGAGGCTTGTCCGTTTTAGCCCAGACCACCAGGGCCCACAGGAGGATAGCAGTCCCGAGGCTGTTCATGGCTCAGACAGCCCCGGCCACACACCAGCCCTAAGCAGTGGCCAGCGAGCTTGGCGCAAACCGAACAGATGAGAAAGAAGGCAGTTGATGATACAAAACTCATACAGCAGCCCTCCTAAAGCCACTAGTTCCTCTTTGGGCTGCTCTAATTGCAAAATGGGGAAATGAGAATCAAATGGAATACTAAGGTCCATAAGGACTTTGAGAAAATCAGGTTGTACTAGCTAAATCCTTACCAGTTAACCACCCTCACTGCCGCCCCCCCCCCAACCCCCAGGCCCAGGCTCGTTACTCCGCAGCTGTGGTGGGCTCTCAGAAAAAGTGCGACTGCATGTCTTAGTGCTTCCTCCATGGCAGACTTCCGGCTCTGAAAGAAAGTTTCGTTTTGCTTTTTTTCACTCTCTTGATGGTTTAGTTTCCTGGACTGCTCTCTCATGGGACTCCAATACCAGTTTCCTTTTACTGTAAATGCAGAGGTGAATGGTAGCATCATCCTTGCTGAGACACGCTGCCTCCGTCTTACCTAGGCTAGTAACTGTAGGTCAAGGCCAAGGGCTGGGTTTCAAATTCACCTGAGGGTAAAAGCAATTCACACACAAGGAAGAAGTGAAAATCTTGGACACAAGTCCTGTGGAATTCCACTGTTACAAGCCTAATAGTCCAGGCTTTGGAGGTGCCATTTCCTGAAGCAGAGCTGAAGGGACCTGAAGCAGATTCTGTGAACCTCAGTCTGCCTTGTGCTCAGCATTCAGAGTGAAGGCAAGCGGTCCCCACACTGTTGTTTCCTTTCAGGTAGAAATGTTAAGACAGATAAATCTATACTAGAATCTAGGTTTTGACTTATCAAAAGCAGACCGTGGGCAAGGAACATATGTGTGTGTGTTTACACACTTCTGCATCCTCTGTGTGAATGTGTATTGTTGGCAATAAGTGGGTACCTGCTATTTCTTTTTTGTTCTGCTATTAAGTTCATGTGCTCAGTATAGGTACATAAAAAAGAATGTGGCTCTTTATTACTCATTTTTTGAAAATGTTTTTATTTATGTTTGAGAGACAGAGAATGAGCAGGGGAGGGGCAGAGAAAGAGAGGGAGGCACAGAATCCAAAGCAGGCGCCAGGCCCCAACCTGTCAACACAGAGCCCGTCGTGGGGCCCAAACTCATGAGCCACAAGATCATGACCTGAGCTGAAGTCAGACGCTTAACTGACTGAGCTGCCCAGGCACCCCTATTACTCATTTTTTTAAAGCAACAATTCATTTGTTCTATCATTAGGAGAACATAATTTCATGAATGTGCTTTAGTGTGCTAATACTATGTCTGTTAGACTCCATACTTCGGAACAGAGTTTCCAGACCCACGGGTCTAGTAGCAGGAGTAATCAATGCGCAGCTGCACTACTTCTTTGAGACCAGTAAACTGCTCTTAGCACATTCAGGGAAAACCAAAGAATCCAAAAAAATTAAGGAAGCTCCCAGTTGTACCCTCATGGCCCCCCAAGTCATATCACAAACCAGATGCAGTGGTGAGGTTGAAAATGTCATGTTTCAGGGCGCCTGGGTGGCTGTTGGTTGAGTGTCTGACTCTTGATTTCGGCTCAGGTCATCATCCCAGGGTTGTGGGATGGAGTGGTAATTCAGGCTCCACATTGAGCATGGAACCTGCTTGAGATTCTCTATCTCTTTCTCTCTCTCTCCCTCTACCACTCTGCCTCTTGCTCTCTCTCTCTCAAAATAAAAATAAATTAATGAAAAAACATTGGAAAGAAAGAAAATGTCATATTTCAGTTTACAAGTATCAATCATTTGTCACCTGCACCCATCCTGGGAAAGTTTCAGGGAAATGAATGACCATAATATTGCCACTGATGCAGTGACAGGTGTTTTCAGATAGAACAAGGCCAGTTGTCTAGGTTCACGTTGAAGTTCACTAGTTATTATTAAGACCTTGGTAATGCTCTGGGTTTATTCATGCCTAGATTATCATGCTTGGAGGAATTCATTTATATCCATGAGGGATTAATGTGTGAACGAGTGTCCAGTTTATATTTGTCCAGAGAAGCAAGCTTGTGCACAGGATGTCCTGGCTAATTTATAAGTGAGCTAGTTTATAAATTTGTAGTTCATGAGAGCAATCCTAGGACTAGAAACATTAGAGCTGAGTGCCCTCAAGTATTTCTAGCAAGTCTGTTGAAATTCCCACATACTCCTCCCTAGACTGTCACGGGGTTAGTTCATCACTATGAGAAAGCCTTCACATGTTACATGGTTTTGGAGACATGCTGACAATGCATGACTTTTTGTTTGCCCAGTAATAGATCCTGTTGAGTTCTCACTCTTCTGCAATGAGATACAAGCAAGGTGAATATAGATAATTCTCTATTCAGCTGTTCCTGTATCTCTGAACACCCAGCCATCATGTTTTTGGACTGCCTTCTTCAGTTCTACCATAGCAAAAAGTGGAAAATAGCTAAAAGAGCCAATGAGAGTGAAATTATATTGCAGCCCTATGACAAAATATTTTACAGCCATCATAATCTGTCTAAACCCGATGCCAGGTGCCGCGTGTCTGCCCGTCCATCCGCTTCCACCCCGGGCTGCGGCGGCACCCGCGGGCGCTGCGGTGGGCTGGCTCGCCAGGTCCCGGCACGCCCATCCCGGCTTGGAGCGCGCCTCCGGTAGGGGCGGACGCAACGGAGGCGCGCTCCTCGCAGGCTTGGAGCGCACCTCCATCCGCCCGGACCGGTGTGCGGAGAATCGGCGCGCGTTCTTCTCCTGAGGGAGGGAGAGAGAAAAGGGGGCAGTGGGAGAGGGAGACGCAGTGAATAAAGACACAAGTCACGGTTTTCCGATCAGGCGAAAGAGAGAGAGAGTTTATTGAGAAAACTGTCTCATATATATTTTCAGGGCAGAGCAAACTACGTAGCTGATAATCATATTTTCAAAAACTTTTAGCAACGTAAGAAATTCTTATGCCAAGGGTGCCTAGATAGCTCAGTCAGTTGGGCCTCCAACTCTTAGTTTTGGATCAGGTCATGATTTCATGGTTCGTGGGACCAAGCCCCACATCTGGCTCTATACTGAGCATGCAGAGCCTGCTTGGGATTCTCTCTCTCTCTCTCTCTCTCTCTCTCTCTCTCTCTCTCTGCCCTTCCCCTGCTCATACGCTCTCTCTCAAAATAAATAAACTTAAAAAATAAAAGAAATATTTATGCCAAGTGAAGTGATAAAAGCATAACAGAGTTTCAGTGTGATCTCCACTAGATACATAGATATCACTAGAAAGATATACATCAACCCATTGACAGCAATGATACCTTGCTGGCAGGTCTTACAGATTATGAAAAAATTTCCCTCCTACTTTTCTGTATTTTTTGAGTTTTCAAAAATGAGCATATTGTCACACATTTGACACATTTTTAGTGAGAATCTACTACGTTTCAAACACAAGGATGGGTATTGAATAATTGTTGCTTTTGTACTCAGGAAAATAAGCAGCAAGCACTCATTTAAGAAACAAAAGAAACTGATTATTTTTTTGGAATCTCCATATACCTGAAATGATCTAAAGACTATGACTTTTTGATTGCCATGTTCGAGCAAGTTCTCTTTTCTGTTCACAGGGAAACAATGAAACGAGAAGTATAAAAGGTGGGAATTCCAGCAAGGCCTGAATTTGCATGCTACCCTCAGGAATGCTGCTGATGGCCCTTGGGTGTGAGGAAGTGGCCATGAGCCCTGGACCACAGGGGGTCACCCATTCGTTTCTTGCTTTACTCTGCTCACCAGCAACTTCCTCTGCTTTTGCCTGTGCTGAAATGCATATGCAATCGTGGAAACCCTCCAGATGGCTGACCTCTAGGGCCTACAACCCCAACTTTGGTCTCTAGAAGAAAATGGCAACTTTTCTACAAAGGGTAGGCATCCCTGCGCAGAAGAGAGATTTCACTTCCCCCAGAAAGCGGCAAGAGGGAAGTCCCAAGTCTGCTTTCTTTCTCAGTTTGAGCACATGCAACCTGCTGAGCCAAACCATGATTCATGTCTGAGCTTCAGTTCTGGGTGGGCTTGGGGCCGGTCCAGGTGCTTCCGATCCCTGCGTTTCACCTGTGGTCTGACAGGGCAGGAAACTCTGGCTGTGTTTGACCAATCCCTTTCTTATTTTCAGCAGGGAGCCAGGAAATCAGCCAAATGGCGGCTAGATGAACGGATCAGGGAACAATAACTTTTATACACTCTGGAATAAACTTGGTTCTGGAAAATCCAGGAGGCACCAGTGACAACATTTTTTTCTGAACCGTTGATTGCTAACCTGATGTTTTGAGAGTTGCTCTGTCAACTCCTTACCCTCTGAGACTGTTCCCCCCCCACCCCAGGATTGTTTGTGGTCTGACCCCAAAATAAGAACACTGTGGTTTCTTCAGTCCTTTCAATCTGGTTGATAA
This sequence comes from Helogale parvula, assembly GCA_004023845.1. NCBI lineage: Eukaryota > Metazoa > Chordata > Mammalia > Carnivora > Herpestidae > Helogale > Helogale parvula. The sequence goes on along the minus strand of PJEM01003562.1, from coordinate 88,678 downwards.
AAACGGAAGGCCCGTATGAAATTCTGCATATTCCCACTGAAAGCTAAACCAGGACTTGGCAGCTTACCCCATTTTCCTTCTTTACTCTGTTGACACTTTTCCCTCCACTCTTTCGATTTCTCTAATGCTTTTTCTCCTCATCAACTATTCTCTTTCTGCTCTTTTTTCTCTTTGCCATTTCCATATGTAGGTTTGAGGGACACAAGTCTGTGAAGTAAGGTGACATTTGCACTGCACTAAAGAAAATGCAAATTCTGACTCTGTCTTCAGGCTGTGTTTCCTTATTCCACGTCACAGCAGACACCACTCAGCAGTCACACCATCCATTCCCACAGAGCTCCAAGGCTGCTTCTGTATCCTTCCCAGCCCAGTTCTCCAGGACATTCAAATGGAAGCCTGTTTCATCCACCCATTAAATAAATACTTACCGACCATGTATTTGTCAGGCAACTATTGTAGGCGCCATATTTGGAGTAGCTAATGCCAAATTTGATGCTCTTTTAAGAGTCTGGTTGACCAACTGAGCCCTTAGAGCTCCCCCCGGCCCCGCCCTTGCCCTGCCTGCTTTCCATCTCCTCTCTAAGCTAAGCTCTGCAGAGACAGAGCAGTTAGGACCAACCTGTTCCCCCTCCCCTTCTGCCTTCAGGGTTCCTAATGACATCAGCCTACTATGAAGAGTGCCTCTTGTTTTCTCCTTCAGCTGAAAGCATGTTATGTGCAAAGCCTTTTGCACATAACATGGCTGAAAATACACTGGCGTTTCTCTATCCTTGATTCTCAGTCCCCAAGTCTTTCTTATCATGTAGCTTCCTCTTTGAGGAATATCTGAACAAAGAAGTAAGTGAGTGGCATTTGACCTCTTTGAGTCAACTGCTGGCAGACTTCACATTTCTCTGTTTTTCTCATTATTGAGTAACACAAAACCAGTCCACCATTCAATCTTTCCCTCTTTAACCACACGATCTTCAGATAGGACTTTGAGCAGACACATTTTTCTTTCTACCTGAAATAATCATGAACAGATTCGGGTAAAACAGGCAAGTTAGGTGATGTGTTTCTTCCAGAATTATGTGGATTTGGGAACTTTGGGTCCTCCATTGAGATATTCCTGTAGTCTCTCTACTATTTTTTGTGGTTATCTAAATGTGGCATGAAGAGCATGGGCTGGGTTGTAGGTCTATTCAATCTCTAGACTTTGTTGGGCTTTGTACAATCACTCAGAATATCTTCTGGACTGACAAACATGGATATGAAACAGTTTTCAGAATTGAAATGTAGGCAACATCCTGGCTCCATATGTGACTGGGCAAGTTCACAAGCTCCCCTAAGCCTCCATCACCTCTACTAAGAAACAGAAACAGTAGCATCTGCCTGTGAGTAACAGATGAAGTTGTAAACCATCCATGTAAAGCAATTCTCCGTATAAAGCTCCCTATGACCTAGGTAGGAGCTCAGTGTGTATCTGCTATCAGCTTTGCTGAGCTTGCTGCAGTGTTCAGGTTGACTCTGCAGTTCAATCCTTTCACAATGGAAATAAGAGAAAATAAAATGTTAAAGCATCTCAGGAGCTTGACTTTTCTCTAGTCATTCATTTGACAGCATGGGAAGCCATGTTGACTCAGAGGGATCGCCTGAATATATTTTATTAACATCCTAAACAAAGACACGCATCACTTTAAGGAAAATAACCTAGTAGCCATGCCATCTGGATTAATGACACAGGAAATTAGAAGTGATTGGTTACTTTATCAAAGAATTCATCCTGGGGGTCTTTTAGATTGGGGTTGACTAACTTTTTCTGTAAATGGCTAGTGAGTAAAATATTTTAGGCTTTGCAAGAAAATGATCTCTGTGGTAACTACTCAATTCTGCCCTTGCAGTTCAAAAGTAGATGATACATAAATGCACGGGCATGCTGTGTTCCAATAAATCTTTATTTACAAAAACAGGGATGAGGACTGGATTTTGGCTGTGGTCTGTAGTTTACTGATGCCCAATTTAGAATCATAGAATTATAGAATCTTGTAATTGGAAAGGACCTGCTCTCCCAGCCAAGGCCAGAGCCTTCTCCAATACAGTCTTACAATTCAATACAATCCAACCTCTGCTTAGATGCCTCCAGGACAGGGTGGCTCCCTACCTACTGTCTACAGACAGTTCATTCTGATTCTCAGAAAATTTTTTCTTCAACTGAACCCAAGCTGATCTGTTTGATCCTTTGGTGGCTGAGATCATTCTTTTGGGCTATGGCCATCGCCTCAGTAATGCTGCATACCAGATCCAAGTAAGAGAAGGTGGCTGGTTACATGCCCACCATCCTGAAAGTCCTGTGGGAGTATGGCTAAGTCTGTCTTGTTTACTGACTAATCAGAATGGGTGAGGACCATAGTGTGAGGGTCTTAGAGGCCTCCTACTGGCCCAGTTATTCATTTATTGGTGGATCATGGAGAATTTCAGGGTTTCTAGGGCAGGGACCAGAGGAGATAAGGTACTTGGCAGGCTTGGAAAAGCACCTGTTAACCTACAAGAGGAATATATTTCAGTATTTTAACAATCTAACCACATGAATACCAGTCTTCCCTAGAAGAGCATCTGACACATAGTTGGTCAATAAATATTTGTTGGAAAAATAAATGAATGAAAGAATAAATATAGTAATAAACTTATAATCCTAGAACTCTATTCATGAGATTCCAGGACCGTCACTGGCAGAGACCTATAGGCTCTGAGATGATGGAGCAAACAAGTGAAGATCTCCCATTTCAAAGGGGTATCCAATGTAAGAATCCACATCCCAACAATTACTTGATGCCAGCGTTCTGCGGCCTGTCAACATTGGGACTAGACAGACACAAAAGGACAAATACTGTATGATTCTACTTACATGAGGTTCCTGGAATAAGTAGATTCATAGAGACAGGAAGTAGAATAGCATTTACCAGGGATTGGGCAGGGAGGGATGAAGAGTGGGGATATGTAAGAGATTTCTGACCATGTGTATTTATGAGCAGGTGTCCTGGAGGCAAACTCAAACTGCAAAGCTGTCTTTTGACATCCTATATTGTATCCGGACACCCTAAACACTGCTGGACCCAAAAAGACTTTGGCCCCATCACTTTTGAGTTCAGCTAAAGCACTGGGCCAGGGCTGCAGAATATGGTTTCTCCAGTAGTTGGCCAGAAAAGCTGGATAATACAACCCAGAAGTATAGAGGACTTCATTCCGTGTGCCAGTGAACATTAATGCATTAGAGACAAGAGATCGGCGAGATCTGGCCAATCATTTGCTCTTCCTGCCAATGGACTATTTGGAGGACAGGGGGTTTCATGTGGTCTGTCTAAAGATCAGCTCAGTTATATACCCCCTTAATATGCTTTATCTGCATCCCTGCCTTAGCCTCCTTGCCCCTTTACCTTTGCTGCCCTGGGATTGTACCTCCCAATGAAATGTTATTTATTTTTGAGAGAGAGAGACAGAGACAGAGACAGAGTCTGAGTTGGGGAGGGGCAGAGAGAGAGAGAGAGAGAGAGAGAGAGAGAGAACTTGAGGCTGCAGGCTCCAAGCTGTCAGCACAGAACCTGATGTGGGGCTTGAAGCCAAGAACTGTGAGATCCATGACCTGAGCCAAAATCGGATCCTCAACCGACTGACAGTGCCCCTGTCACTGTATATTTTAATGACCTTCTTGTTTGGCCTCTAGTCATCCTCTAGTTATCTCTAGTAAACTGTGAGCTCATAATGGGAAGAGACTTTGTCCTTTTGCTTCACTGTTGTATTACAGGATCTAGTGCAGTATCTGGCACATAGCAGGTGCTCAACCAGCATTCGTTACTATTGAATGAGAAAATAAATGAATAAAGCAGACAAAAGTGACAATAATTCTCAAACACATCCTTGGAAAATCAGGGCATGAATGGCTGGGAATGAATATTCAAGCTGAAGCAACATTATTATAGGACTTTTATTTCAGTTTACAATATAATATTTTTGAGCACTTACTCTCGACCTACTGTGTGCTATTTGTAGTTCTTACTGTAAAATAATTTGGTTTTCTGATCTATAATTATATCCTGAGTGAATCTGGGATTATTTGAGCCTCGTGTCCTACATAACAAATGAATTCTGAAAGCCCAGAGGGAGTACTCCTATGGGCCAAGAGCTGCTGCCTTATTTATGTCTGAGCTGGTGGAGAGTTCTGGCCCTGTAGGACTGAACCCACATGAACTTCCATACTCCCCTTCACCCCCATCCCCAATAAGTACCCACAGCTAGTGAGGCTGGTCCAAAAGCACCAGGTCTCCCCTCTCCTCTCTCCCTTTCTCCTGTCCATGATCCTTATACATAGCGTGTAAGCAGGGCCTGACTGGAGGATGGGCAGGAAGGAGAAACCATCAGAGCCGACCTGCCCCAATTCTGATGACAATTCCATCATGCTGACAGTCAGGACAAGGACTAAGGAAGGGACAGGAAGATTAGGAAAGAGAAACAGGTCAGCAGAATGAAAAAAAATTAGGAGGGATTTATTTAAAATTTCTAGTTACACAGTCAAATCTGAGCTTGGCTAATGAGAGCTGGGGCTTTGGCTCTGGGGCTTCCCAGGTCTTGAGAAGGTCTTTCTGTCCCTCTTTCCTTCTGGTCCTCTCTCAAAGCTAGGATTTTCACACCTACCTGGGAAACTAGGGCATCATGGGGCCATCAAAGTAGCACAGGGCTAGATCTGGAGTTTGGATTCTGTTCCTCACTTGCTGCTACACTGCTGGTGACCTCAGACAAGTCACTTCTCCTCTCTGAATCTCTGTTTCTGCATCTATAAATGACAGTCTGTGGAGCATCTTTGCCACATCTGAAGGATGTACGGTCCATGGGTCTGCAATCCAATTATCTTGCTTCAGCTGAAAGCTACAGCTGTGATCTTTTACTAATAAATGTCGAGAATATTCTGTCCCATCTGGGTCACGGCATGTACATTTGCCCCCTTGTTGTTCCTGCTGCTACTTCCTCTTGCTGCTGGCTTGTTTCCTTGTGTGGTTTGTGACTTATGACTCCTGAGCTCCTTTCCCCTGGGGCTCCAGGCTGGTCAGCTCTGGCTCAGGCAGCGGTCTTCCCAGGCCATTTTCAGTCTGTCTCTGCTGAGGCCTGATCCCTCGACTGGACAAGTGTTTATCCTCATTTCTTGGTTTGCCTTCTGTGTGAAGTACGTCCTCACATCTGCGTGAACACAGGCCTGGGCTGCTGAGATCTCTTGGAAGACGACAAGCGTCTCAACCGTTTTCACAGGCATGCAGGTGGAGGTGGAGACAGGCAGCCTCTCTCCACTCCCACCCCCACCCCTTGAGCACAGACCCAGTGGCCTGGATCACCTCCCACAGTCCTTAATGCCCCAGCACCCCTGCTCGGAGGCTGGCAGCTGGCTCAGAAAACCCCTTAGCCACAGCGCTTCACCTCCCACTAACCGCTCTGATTTCGAGTTCTCTTTCTAGCACTCAAATATTTCCCTTTCTTGGTTTTGAACTTGAATCTTTGTGTCTGGAGACATGTGTCTTTGCCTGTGGGTCTAAGGGGAGGGGAGTGCCACCCACCTTCTGCCTGGTCACGGCGATTCCTCACAAATAGAGTGGGCGGCCACCCACGGACTGTGGGGTCAGGGCCTGGAAAGCAAACTTGCCTGCTATCACACCCCTCCTCCCCGTGACTTCTAGAACTCCTTCACCCAAGTCCTTCGTTGTTTCTCCAGAGGGAACAACTTTGCTTCCACAGGAAGAGCACAGGCTCCAGGCGTGACCTGCCTTTCCTCTCCTCAGACTCCCAGAAGAAGATGAAGGACAGCTGTTCTCACAAAGTGAGCAGAACAGAACAGAACTTTTGCTGAGAGTAGGGGGAGGGAAGGAGAGCAGCTGGTTACTGCACAAGTAGGATGGAGAGAAGGAAAGATCAGGCACCCCGGGGGTCCCGGAGTGGAGAAAGGCCCAAGACCAACTTAATGGGTAGCACAATGTTAACATCCGGTTCCATCTCTTCCCTCCTTCCCTTCACCTCCAAGGTGTGTGTGTCTGTGTGTGATTGTGTGTACTTATAAGTTATGTGATTGTGTATGAGTGTGTGAATATTATGAGTGTGTGCATGCAGGTGTGAGTGCATGCATGTGAGTGTGTATGTGTGAGTATATATGTTTGTGTGAGTGTGCATGAGTGTGTGTGTATGGAGAAAAGCACACGGTGTGAGTGTATGTGTGAGAGAGTGTGAGTGTGCATAGGTGTGTGTGTGTGGAGAAAAGTGCATGGTCGAGGCACCAGGAGTCAGGAGACTTATGCTTGAAAACACTGGTTTTCAGTCTTACGTCTCCTGAGTCCGGGAGCCCTGAGTGTCACTGCTTCTCTTCCTTGGCCTGTCACCCTTTCATTCACGAAGCTAGAGGACTGTGGATGAGAATTTTTTTCTAATGTTCATTCATTTTCGAGAGGCAGAGAGAGACCAAGTGTGAGCAGGGAAGGGCAGAGAGAGAGGGAGACACAGAACCTGAAGCAGACTCCAGGTTCTGAGCTGTCAGCACAGAGCCGGATGCGGGCCTCTAACCCATAAACTTCGAGATTATGACACTCAAAGCACTGAGTCAGAGTCAGACACTCAACGCACTGAGCCACCCAGGCGCCCCTAAAATTCATGAATTATAAACAGAATGTTAGCAGTGGAGCCTTACTTTCAAATGCAAGTTTACATGGAAGCTAATATTTAAAACATGTTAAAGGGGTGCCTGGATGGCTCAGTGGGTTAAGCATCTGACTTTAGCTCAGGTGTTAATCTCATAGTCTAATGAGTTCAAGCCCCACATCAAGCTCTGTGCTGACAGGGCAGAGCCTGCTTGGGATTCTCTCTCTCTGTCTCTCTCTTTGCCCCTCCCCCACTTGCACACAAGCACTCTCTCTCTCTCTCTCTGTCTTTCTCAAAATAAATAAACCTTAAAAAATAATAAAACGTGAAAAAAAAAAGAAGCTGCCTTGATGGATTGAACAAGGTCTGGGGCCCCAGAACTCAGGGCTTCACCTCCTCACTCCTGGGAAAGGCCTGTGCGGGACCCCTGGGATCCCTGGAACACGGCTTGAAAACAGCCAGTCCACACATCGCTTCTCCAGTTCCTCGCAATGAGGCTTTATAATTATGACGAGAAGGAGGAAAGCGTCCCTGGCCATGAAATTCCTGCAACAGGACTGACGTGGCCTGATTTCCCCGAAGACAGGATTCAGAGCTGCCGGACTGTGGGCCACACTGCGCGCTCCCTTAGCGCAGCTTCCTTCCACCTCCAGCGGCGGAGAAGCTGCTGACAGGCAGCCACCAGCTGTTGTGGAACTGCATGGAAGGACTGCGGAGGCAAAGGGGGCTTTCGTCAGCCAGCTGTGAGCCATTAGCAAAGGAGTCCACCCCCCAGAACTTCAGGTCTTGGTTTGTGGAAAGCAGGGAGTGGAATGGGTTAGTCACTGGTAGGTCACTTACATCGCTAAAGGCGTTCTGGGATTCGGTCAGTGTATTAGCCTTCTCACAAACATTTATTGTGCACACAGAGTGTGTCAGGCGTGGAGACTGTAGTCAAATCGGAAGACAGACATGGAGCAGTAATGAAGGGTGTGGAAGAGAGAACATACTGGAAAGCCGCAACTTGGACCAAGGAGTCAGGGTGGCCCTCCAAGCCAGACAGAGAGGGACATACAGAGGGGCAGAGAGAGACAGGGACAGAACTGGGAGAATGAATGATGGGGGAGAAGTGCTGGAGGACTACATACAGAGTATAGGGCTGGGTGGGATCGGAGCAGAGGTCAGAAAGATCAGCAGCCTCCTTGACCAGCTCACTTCCAAACCTGTGTGTGTGTGTGTGTGTGTGTGAGTGTGTGTGCGCACACACGCACATCTGTGTGTAATGGAATATTACTTGGAGATCAAAAGAATGAAATCTTGCCATTGGCAATAGTGTGGAAGGAACTAGAGTGTTTTATGCTAAGCAAATTAAGTCAGTCCGAGAAAGACAAATAGCATGTGATTCATCATATGTGGAAATTTAAGAAACAAAATAGATGAACATAGGGGAAAGGATGGAGAAATACGATAAAAACAAAGAAGGAGGCAAACCATAAGAGATTCAAATACAGAGAACAAACTTAGGGTTGCTGGAGGGGAGGTGGGGAGGGGGATGGGTTAGAGGGGTGATGGGCATTATGAAGGACATTTTTTGGGAGAAGCACTGGGTGTCATATGAAAGAGATGAATCACTGGGTTCTACCCCTGAAGCCAATACTACATTGTATGTAAAGTAACAAATTTAAATTTAAAAACATATATATATGTATATAGACACACACATATATATATGTATATGCACAAACCCTATACATAGCAATTCAACTTCTCTGTTTCTACCAGAAAAACCAGATATTAGTATGAAGAGGTATGTAGAAGCACATATATTGCAACACAGTTTGTAATAAACTAGCAAAAACTGGAAACTACCTAAATGCCCCTAAATGCACAATAGGTACATAAATTTTGGTGTGACAATTCTATGAAAGAATTTAAAATACTGAGGTAGAGTTATATGTATAACATGGAAAGAGCTCCAAGGAATCATGTTGAATGAAAAAAACAGGCAGGGTATGGAAGGATCGTTCTGTACAATACCTTTTATGTACGTACACAGCCACATAAAGCAATATTGTATGGCGGTACATATATGAATGTTAACACATATACAGAAAAACTGTAAATTTACACACCAGCATAAACAGTCATTACCTCTTGGGGAGAGCAGGGAGGAATTGAAACTGAGAATTATGGTCGAAGGTGGCATTTTCTTACTGATGGTGTTTTCTTTTTCTTCTTCTTTCTTTAGCAAGAAATATGTGTATAAGTTATAGAAATGAAACAGAATTTTTAAAAAACTGCTGGGCACAATGCCTGGCATGTAATAAGCATCCGATAAGTGTTAATTCCTTTTCTTTGGCATAAAATCTCAAAATTATCTGCCAAGTGAATTTGGATTTTATTCATTTATTAAACGAATGTGTATTAAGCACATAGTTTGGCCCAGTCGTGTCTTAATGTTTTCATGGAGAGCAGTTTAGACGGAATGTTAACAACTCAGGGGAGTAGACAAATAACTGAACAAGGAAAAGTAATATGCGTCATATGTATTAATAGATGAAATAGAGAATACTATGGGAACACATCACAGTAACCCTTAACCTGGTTTGGAGGAGCTGAAGATCAGAAAAGGGAACCCTTTACAAATAACCCAAGTGGTCAGAGACTAGGTCAAACAGCAGCATGAATTGAAAGAAGGGAGGAGGCAAACTCAGCTTTGGGGCACCTGGGTGGCTCAGTTGGTAAGTTGTCAACTTCAGCTCAGGTCATGATCTTGTGGTCTGTGAGTTCAAAGCCCACGTAAGGCTCTATGCTGACAGCTCAGAGCCTGGAGCCTTCTTCAGGTTCTGTATGTGTGTGTGTGTGTCTCTCTTCTTCTTGCTTTCTCTCTGTCTCCTCTGATAGCTCAGAGCCTGGAGCCTGTTTCAGATTCTGTATCTCCCTCTCTCTCTGCTCCTCCTCCGCTCACACTCTGTCTCTCTCTGTTTCAAAAATAAATAAATATTATAATAATAGTAGTAATAATAATAATAATAATAAACATTAAAAACTGAGAGAAAAAAGAGTGAGGCAGATTAGTTATAGCCAAAGTTGATATGGCTTACAGATGACTGTCATGATTCACCATGACTTATATCCACAACCTTAAAGAAGCAGGACTTCTGAAATGTTTGTCCCTTGCTCAAGAACCATCTTGCAAAATAGGATCAAAGACCATTTAAAATCTACATTCAATTCTGCTTCAAACTCACTGAGTTGGCTGTCCTATCTCATGCCCTGGAGTGGGGTTCCTTCTGAGATAACCCATAAAAATGAAAGCAGGAATGTCAGATCTGTGGGACAGGCTGAGGTCAAATTCCAGAGAGATGGGAGACAAGATACAAACTCTAGAACAGGAAGTGAAAATAAGTTGGGGGGTGGGGTGAGGACAGGGAGGAAATATCCATACAGGGCCAAGAGTGAGAACCATCCAGGGAACGGATACGGAATTAAAGTTTCCAGGGTAAGTCTCTCTTCCCTGATCCTGTTCCTTAAACCAGGTGGTCCCACCCACTCACTAGGAGGTTTCTGTCATGAAAATGAACCATATGGCACCCTACTCTCCTTTAGAGTTTCTCATTTAACTGTATCTCTGCTTTTTGCTCACTGCAACTTCACAACTTTGGATCTGCTGATTTGGGCTCCTATCAGTGGACTTGGCCTAGTGGACTTCATCACCCCACACATGTGGCCACCGGGTCATCTCAGATATAGGTTCCAGGTACCCTATGTCCTCCTGGCTCTGAACAGCCCCTGATGGACCCAACTAGTTAGGGTTCTCATGTTCCTAAACCAGATTCAGCCTTCCTGGTCAGTATCAACCATTTGATAGGTACGAATCAAGGGCAAGGGGAACAGAAAATTTGTCCTAAGTGGTGAGTGGATTGGTATGAGTGGTGTTATATTGTAAAGAGATCTGTGGTGGATGTTTGTGGTCTTGGAGTTATGATGCAACCAGCTCTAAGATACGGCATTCTGGACCCAGCACCTGATGCCATAAAGCTAAAGAATGTCATCAAAAAGCATATTTATTTTCTATTGCAAGTGACCTAAGTTGAAACCATATCAAGTCCATGACAAGAAATGTAAAGGAAAGAAAAACCTTTGTTGAGCCTAATTGTGCAATAGACATGTAGGTTGAGGATCTTGCTTGAAAGAACTTCTTTAATTTATTACTTAACTTCTGTGACCCACTTGTTATAATGCCTATTTACATAGAGCAAAACTTGACTTTTTTTAAGCAAACTTTTTAAAAAGTCTATTTATTTTTGAGAGAAAGAGAATGAAAGCACGAGTTGGGGAGGAGCAGAGAGAGAGAGAGAGAGAGAGAGAGAGAGAATCCCAAGCAGGCTCTGTGCTGACAGAACTGAATGAGGGGCTTGTACTCACTGAGCTGAAACCAAGAGTTGGATGCTTAACCGACTGAGCCATCCAGGTGCCCCAATTTAAGATTGTTTTTAATTCAAGGGACTATAAGACACAGAGAGGACATCTGCTTCTTCTGGTCCTTGAGTCTTTTCAATGCATCTTTGATTTCCTTGTTTCGCAAACTGTATATGATGGGATTCAGCATGGGAATCACAGCTCCATAGAGCATGGACGCCACCTTATCTTGGTCCTGTGAGTAGCCAGTACTAGAATGGAGATATGAGAAGAGACCAGAGCCATAGAAGAGAATCACTGTGGTCAGATGAGAGGCACAGGTGTTGAAAGCCTTCATCCGCCCTTGGGTTGAATGGATCTTCATGACAGCAGCAATGATGTAGCAGTAGGACACCAGGACCACAAGAGCTGATATCCCACCAACTGCACACACAACAAGAAAGTTCACTACCTGACTGAGGAAGGTACTAGAGCAAGACAAGACTAGCAGAGGTGGCAGGTCACAGAAAAAGTGGTTAATGACTCGTGGTCCACAGAAATGCAGCTGGAATATGGAGCTGGTTTGGACCAATCCCGTGAGGAAGCCTCCAGCGTATGCTATAATGACCATCCCCACACACATGGTGGGTGACATGAGGGCTGTGTAGAACAGAGGGGTGGCAATAGCAGAATACCGGTCATATGCCATGGCTGCCAGGAGACAGCATTCAGTGCCCCCCATGCTGATGAAGAAGAAAAACTGAGCAGCACAGCCCACAAAGGAGATGGTCTTCTGCTGCTTGAAGAAGTCGCAGAGCATCTTGGGGGTGATGGAGGACGTGTAAGAGATGTCAACAAAGGACAGGTTTCCAAGGAAGAAGTACATGGGCGAGTGCAGACATGATTCCATCCTGATCAAGACAACAAGGCCCAGGTTCCAAGCCAGAGTCATGGAATAGATCCCCAGAAACAACACGAAGAAGAAAGCCTGCAGCTCTGGATGTTCTGAAAATCCCAAAAGGATGAAATCGGTTGTCATGTTGATGTTCCTTCTCATGGCCATGTATCTTCTATTTCCTGCCTGCGGGCCCCAAAATGAGACTCCTGGGGAGTGAAAATCCAGGTGGAGAAACCACTTTGTTTTGTCATGGAATCCTAGACTCCCCGAGTCACAAAAGTCACTGGAAAGCAGGTGTTCTACCTCTCTCCAACGCGGAATTCCCCTCTACGGCATTTATTGGGTCTTTTGTGGAGATCATTGTCATCCTAATTTGATGTGCTGTTCATGCAAAACTGACAGGACCAGACTAGACTGGCAAATTTTGCATTATCTGGATCACCACCTACATTGGCAATGTCACCACTTTACTGAAGGAAGTTATTACTACAACTTAGACCAAATATTCCTTTTTCCACACTTGCTTGTGTTAGTGGTTGAATCTTGAGTCACTCAGATTTATGCTACTTTTATCCTTTTTCAAGAAAATAAATATGTCAGAAATTGAAATATCCAGAGAGGAAATTCTGTGTTTATCATCCTAGTTTGTTCTGACCAGCTTTTATGGGGTCAAGGTCTTCTTTCTTCTTTAATCAGTGGAATGAAGCACATAGAAGTGTGGAAACACTGGTATCCCCTTTAGAGATAAATTAAAGGAAAAAGTTAAAAATAAAAGTTCAACACTGTGAATTGTCAGTGCTCATTTTGCACTGCAACTGATATCAAACCTGGCACCAGGTTTGATAGACCTAACCGTGGATGATGTAGAAAGTAATAAAACTTCATTATCAAGTTCACAATGTTCAACAGAATGCATGGGACAAACAGGAAGCAGATAAGCCACAGCACAATGTGACAGGTGCGCCAAGGGAAGTATTTGTGTAGTACCCTTGATGGTGGGCATAGCAGGTGGAAGCTTCTGAGAGATGTGTTCCAACATAAGAGGGTTCCAACAGTGAGTATGGGGTTACCAGGATGAAAGTTTGATGTGTGAGGGGGTTGGGTGACAGTTGGTTCCAGAAAAGCATTTGCATAGTACTCGGGACATATTAAAAATGTCAGCATGGCAGGAGCTCAGGGTGAACAGGGTTAAGAGAAGATAACAGAGGTCTAGTTTTGAGAGACAGTGGGAGGTTGGATAATTGTGAAAGATCTTTGAAGTCCAAAGCAAAGATGGCAAAAACATTTGTTTGTTTCATACATATGTGTGCATACAATTGCACGTGCTATGTATATAATTGCGTATGCTGTATATATAATTGCAAAAATGTATTGCATATTCATATTTAATTTCAACCTTCTCTCTTCTTCTGAACTTCTGTTCTCCTTTACCCTGCTCTGCTCTTTTGATAGGAGGCATCACCTTCTCCCATTGCAGAGAATTGATTCATTGTTGATACTGATTGTCTGTCTCCCTTAGATTATAAGCTTAACGAAGACCAGGATTTGTATGAATTTTTGTCTCTTTTGTTCATTGAAGTATCCCCAGTGCCTACAGCTGTACTGGCATGTTGCAGGTGCTCAATAAATATTTGCTGGGTAAATACCATGCGAAGGGTTTTGACCTTTCTCCTATGGGCAAGAGGGAGAATATGAAAGTTTGGCTTTTGTTTGTTTTTTTAAATTTTAATTATTTCTTTGTAAACACAGAACTAAGGGGCGCCTGGGTGGCTCAGTCGGTTAAGCGTCCAGCTTTGGCTCAGGTCATGATCTCACAGTTTGTGGGTTCAAGCCCCGCGTCAGGCTCTGTGCTGACAGCTCAGAGCCTGAAGCCTGCTTCGGATTCTGTACCTCCCTCTCTCTCTGACTCTCCCCTGCTCGCGTTGTCTCTCTCTGTCTCTCAAAAATAAATAAAAAACATGAAAAAAATTTTTAAACAGGGAACTAAGTTGTCAAAGGTGTGTTTAACAATATAACAGGGGCAGCTGAGTGGCTCAGTCGGTTGAGCGTCCGACTTCAGCTCAGGTCATGATCTCGCAGTTCGTGGGTTCGAGCCCCGCATGAGGCTCTGTGCTGACAGCTAGCTCAGAGCCTGGAGCTTGCTTCAGATTCTGTATCTCCCTCTCTCTCTGACCCTCCCCTGCTCATGCTCTCTCTCTCTCTCTGTCTCTCTCAAAAAAGAAAACATTAAAAAAATTAAAAAAAAAAAAAGCAATGTAACAGAGCAGTGTTGCTGTGTAGAAGCAGGTGTGGAAGCTGGATAGGAGTGAAAAGGAACTGAGAAGGGAGACCAGACCGTTGCTTTGAGAGCTGGGAGAAAAGCTGTTACTGACTTGAGTGGAGAGGGGTAGTTTTAGAAATGCAGACGCCCCTGAGATGCACCAGCACCATTCACTCTGCAGTGCCAGTGCCACAGGGGAGCAAAACCACAAATGGCCACCTAGTCCCTGCCCCCTTTTTTCTCACATTCACAGTCATCATCAAAGGAACATGTTAATAAGTTACACCATGATTCTTTCTCATTTCAACCCAAGAGTCTACAGTATACATCTATTATACTTTTAGAGTGTGATAAAAGTGAATTATCAATCATTTTATATGATTACTACATCAATAACCTGGCTATCTTGACCTGAATTACCTGGAGGTGAAGATACAGAAGTAGAGTGTATAACATGTGTTAAATGTCCTTATACTACTAAGTATTTATAATGTATATTATACGAATATATTACATATCATTTTTTATATGGATGTATATACATATATCATATATATCATAGTTTCCATGGTCTGGGAGAGCCACCACTGCTTTGACAGCATTTTTGAGCTGATGCAGCATTCCCACATCTGCTGCCTTATCTGCGGGCATTTAAGCAGGGCTCTGAGGTCAGCCAGAGTCAGTCTCTGACCCTGCATCCCCACCTGCAGGCTGTGCAGCCTTGGGCAAGCGGACACATCACTCTTAAATCTCTTTTCACTTCCCTCAACTGCAAAACCAAGACGATGATAGTACTGACTACTTCATAGATCGTGAAGATTAAAAGAAGTTAAGTTACATCAGGTACTGGAGAGCACAAAGCACGGGATCATGACCTGAGCTGAATTTGGACACTTAACCGACTGAGCCACCCAGGTGCCCCTGCTTTACCTTATTCTAAAAGCTGGAAGTCGGGCGCCTGGGTGGCTCAGTCGGTTAAGCGTCCGGCTTCAGCTCAGGTCATGATCTCACGGTCCGTTGGTTTGAGCCCCGCATCGGGCTCTGTGCCAGCAGTTAGCTCGGAGCCTGGAGCCTGCTTCAGATTCTGTGTCTCCCTCTCTCTCTGACCCTCCCCTGCTCTCACTGTCTCTCTGTCTCTCAAAAATAAATTAAAAAAAACATTTAAAAATTTTAATTAAAAAAAAAACTGGAAGTCTCAGTGGAAATTAGAGAGGATCCGAGGAAACCATATGATTTCCTCTCACATGCATGCACTCATGAGTCTAGAATAGCACGAGTATGCTCTTAGCAAGAGCATAAGAGACTCTTAAATACAGAGAACAAACTGAGGGCTGGTGAGGGTGGGGAAAATGGGGGATGGACATTAAGGAGGGCACTTTTTGGGATGAGCACTGGGTGTTTTATATAGGTGATGAACCCCTGGATTCTAATCCTGAAGCCAAGACTACACTGTATGTTAACTAACTTGAGAATTTTTTTTTGATGTTGATTCAAGTCCTATTTCTCCTGCCTTTGCTGTGTGAACTTGGGAAAAGTTATTTGCCATTCTAAGTCTTAAGCTTCTTAACTCCTGTCTATACAATAAAAAGAGTGTTTTCAAGTCCACTTTCCTTCCTTATTTCCACTTGAAAAAAAAAAGCAGAACTTTTTTCAAAACAAAATTTTCTGCAGAAGTCCAGAATACAAAATAGGTGAAGTCCAGCTCCTCTGGTTAAGGTAAGAGCAGTAGAGAGAGGGGAAGCCAGCATCCTGCCTGCTCCATCTCCCCTTCCTTCAGAAGTCGTCCCAGCTTTCCCATTCTGTGATTATAAGATTTACCATTCCTACAGAAGGACAAAGAGCAGACTTACCTACAACTCTTTAAACTCTGGGCTTCAGTCAGATGGCTAAGACCAGATGCACAGATCTACAGTGAAAACCCATCTCTGCTAGCACCTAAAGCACTGGTTTTGGCCAAAGAGATCAATAAAATTTGGATGTAGCTACTTTAAATTGGCCACTAACAGAAGGACTTGACAGAGCTTTAAAGGAAGGCCAGTTCTCTCCCAAGTATCATTGGGTCTCTCTAGGTTGTAGGGTTATGGCATGTCCCAGGGAGCACCTATTGGCAGCTTGGTTGGTCGGCTGGCTGGCCTCAGGGGTAAAGAAGATTCAGCTTTGGTTGGGTGGAGTTGATTTTCATTGTCCCTGGTTCCATCATATTCTTAGTCTCTGGTCTTGTTCCAGTAAGATATCCCAGAGGCATTGATAGCCAAGAGTGCCTTTTGGCTTCAAAATAGCTTAACTATTTCAAACAGCGCCAGTTACCTTTGTAAGGCACTAGATATTTTAAAGAAACTTTCCAATGTAAAAACATCTTTTGGATGACTCCAAGGGTTGTAACTAGGACTAAATGAGTAGCATCAAGAGAGGGAGAGATAGAGAGACAGAGATTATAGGAAAACAATAGGCCAGTCCAAAGGTGGAATGGATGTTCTAGAAATTGGTAGATTTTCCATCACTGAAAGTAAGGAGAAAATAGTATACTTGACAGTGGTGATCTCACTAACATGTAGAATTAAGAATGAACAAACTCATTGAAACAGAGAGCAGATAGGGGGTTGCCAGAGATGGGAGGTCAGGGGTAAGGGAAATGGGTGAAGATGTTCAAAAGGTATATACTTCCAGTTATAAGATAAATATATCCTAGGAATGTAATGTGCAGCATGGTGACGATGGTTAACAGCACTGTATTATAAATTTGAAATTTCCTAAGTGAGTAGATCTTAAACGTTCTCACCACAAGAAAAAGATTGTGACAATATGGGGTGGTGTATGTTAACCCACTGTAGTGATCATTTCATCATATATACAAATATCCAGTCATTATGTTAAATACCGTACTTAAACTATGTCATGTGTCAATTATATCTTAATAAATCTGGTAAAAATTTAAAAATAAGCTATCAAAAAAAAAGATAGAGAGAAAGCAAGAGAGAGTCAGAACTAGTTGACTTTATGGGCTCTATAAAATTCTAAGAAACTATGATTCCGTGAAATAAAGAGGAAAGAATACAGACATATGCTACTACTTTGGGTTGGCGGATTAGGATTTTTCCATACTTTATTTCATTATATCCTCATAGTAGCTCTGAAAGGAAAGCATTCTTAAACACATTTTCAGATGAGAAAATGGAATTTTGGAGACATGCTTGCCAAAGGTCACAAGACATATAGAGGCAATGCTAGAATTTGTGCTCAGGTTTTCTAGAATCCAAAGTCCATGCACGATCCTTACATCCTGCTTCATACTAGAAGGACAAGAGAAATGGATGGGAATACAAGAGAAATGGATGGCAATGGGGAAGAAACATCTCATAGACCTCATTTTTCAAAAGATCTACATGCAGGGAGTTTAAAAGTAAATAATCTTTAGCTGTTTGCCCACAGCAAGATTTCTCTTGTGTACATTTTGTTTATGATTCATCAAATACCCAACTTGAAAAGACCTGAATTCTATTTCTGTGTCCTGGGGAAGGACATGCAAGAAACAGGAGGAAGTGGGCACTGTGCAAACCCATAGGACTTGTGGATTCCTTCACGGATTTGTAAGAAATGGCAGCCACACCCTGTTTATGTTGGCAGCTCTCTGCAGCTTGCGTCCAGATGAGAAAAATCTGTAGTTTCCCTTCTCCAGGCCTAAACCCCACCCACTTCTCTTCTACCGAGGTCATAGTCCCCTATTGTGAAGCCAAAAAATTTAGACCCCTTCTACATATTCCCATCACCTGACCTTTTACCTACTTTCTTGGGGTCTCACTAAGGCTGATACAGTGGAAAGGATCACCATGCCATTGTAGTAGTTTGTATGCAATTAATCTGTTATAGGTGAAAATAATAAAAATAAAAACAAAACACTCCTTATTTCAGATTGATGGATATAAAGATGGGGTATTGGAAGACTGATTTTTAAAAAATTTCTTGCCTTTCTCCTTCCCTCCCTTCTTCCTCTCCATGGCAAAACTCAGAGAGGACTCTCTTTGACATTTGCAGAATAAAAATACCATCAATAGAATCAAGGCCTCCTTTTGTGACATCTCCACCTCAGCCCTCTTTTGTCAGGTGGTTCTAACCTGATTGTTCATGATCAACCACTGCCCTTCTAACTGGTCTTTCTGCCTTTAGACTCTCCATTTTAGTCCTTCCTTCTTAACCTGCAGGTGGACTTCCCTAAAGCACATATCTAATCCTGTCTTTCCTTCCTCAAGAATATTCATTAGTTTGTTGTTGTTCATTAAAAGCCTGAGGGCATCCAAAGTTCTTATCCTGATCCTCAGAGCCCTCACCACCCAGTGACACTTGGTGAACATGGTATGGAAATCAAAGAGAGAAACAGGAACAAAAAGCCCATTGGACATGACAAGCAAGAAGGAGTGTGTGATCAGCACAGTTTCAATAGAAGCCCATCCATCCCAGATGGGGTAGCTGGAGTGGGGACCAGAGGGTCAGAGTAAAGCCAGGTACTGAAGAAGGTGAGATATCAGTTTGGTAGTTAAAGAAGAAAAAGAGATGAAAAGTAGGTACGGGGCACCTGGGTGGCTCACTTGGTTAAGTGTCCGGCTTTGGCTCAGGTCATGATCTCATGGTTGGTGGGTTCAAGCCCCACGTCAGACTCTGTGCTGACAGCTAGCTCAGAGCCTGAAGCCTGCTTCAGATTCTGTATCTCCCTCTCTCTCTCTGACCCTCCTTTGCTTGCACTGTCTCTGTCTCTCAAAAAAAAAAAATAAAAATAAAAAACGTTAAAAAAATAGAAAAGTAGGTACAGTTGCTGGCAATGTCAAGGGAAAAGAATCCTCCAGATTGGGGAAACCAGAAGAGATTTGAAGATTGAAGGAAAGGACATGGAGAGGAATTCTCTATAGCAGTTGTTCTCAATTGTGGTTGCTCCCAGATCATGACCAGTAGTTGGAAGAGCCATAATGTAAGCCTGTGCCAATCAGAAGAGATGAAGAAAGCCTGCATGAGAACACCAAGGCAAGCAATAATGAGAAAGACAGGGAACCCAGAATCAGGAAAGGAGGGGTTACAATGGGAGGAGGGGCACAGAGGGCAGAGTTATAGGAGGCTGGTCTTGTCTACCTTTGTAAATCATTGTTTTATTTCATCAAAAATAGCTTAAAAGTTTATTTTTCTGGATCCAGGGTAAGTGGAGAAGGTGGTCTCTTGGAATCTATTCTCAGCCTTAGGAGATAGTATAACCTAGCAAATAGTTGCCCAACCACATGTGTCAGGCAGATGTGGCCCTCCACAGTGTCTATTGTCTATTCTTTAAAGAGGCTCTGATCTCTCAGTCCTGTTTGGAGTGATGGGATGGGGAGAGCCTCTTCTAGGAAGCTGCTGTGTATCCCCTGCTGAGTAAGCCCACCCCAAGCCTCCTAAAGATGCCTTGCTGAGACCAGGAGCATGGAGAAGCATGGAGCCTTTGGGGGTCACGTATCCAATTAAGCTCTGTGCATTGCAACACTGAGTTGTCCCTTAAAATAGATCTGATAATGATCCAGAGCTGATGTGACTTGAGAAATGTACAACCACCCTGAACTTGCTTGATCTTTATACTTCTAAGCATTATGTCATTGGGGCTCAATTTCAAAGAGAAGAGGCAGCTGTGATAAGAAGCAAGCCATTAGGCTGATGAATGTTTACTGGAGAGGACTATCTAGCTGTATCCCAAATGCTTGGAAAGGCCTTATTATGAAGCCATAAACAGCGAGACGAATAGGGGACACTTCAGTCTTCAGTCTATGTAAATGTTTGTGTTTTGGGGAAGCAAGAGAAGAGAAGGGAAGACAGCTATAGATTATCAAGTAGCTGTTCATTTTACTGAACTGTAAATCAGTCTTAAAAATCTAAAATTAGTCTTGAATTTCTGTCAGATGTAACAGATAGAAAGGTAGAGGGAAAAACCCAATATTTCCCTCTGTGTACTGCCTCTATTACATCTCTGATTGATGTTTCAAGACACTACTCTTCTCAAGTTGATCAATGAATGGGTTTGGGCAATCAGCTACACATGGCTAGGAAGGGTAAGGAATGACCTATTCCTCACCCATGCATTGCCTCTCCCCAAGACCAAATTTCAAGCTCAAATTGCAAGAAATATTTCTAGATTAACTTCACTCCACTGTGATTATTTCATTCTTCTGCACGTTTCTCAAGTCAACATTTATTAAGCCCTCTATGTTTAAGGGCAGACAGAAGGCAAACTAAATGGTTTCAAGGTTGATGAATCTCCAAATTCTCTAGCTTCACACTGTCTTGACCTCTATACCTCCACCAACTTGAAATTCTATGCACCCCAGTCACATGATTTGGCAGCCCTCTCCCAGACCTCACCACAATGGGAAACTGCTTAATTTCAAATTCTCAAATTCTAAAATTACCCTTTACCAAAACTTCCTGTTTTTCTACTGTGCAAGTCTCAGTGAATCTATTCTTGGTGACTTACTGCTCCTTAGACCTTCCCAAATTCATGAGTCCATCACTCTGGCTCTGAGTTATTCCTATACCACCTTTCACCACTTCCTTCTCTTTCCAGTACTAGTCCCAGATTTAGGTTGCTGATGGGATCAGCTAGATACATGTGGCCTCAAACTCCACAAAGTCTTTTGCTGCTGCATGAAATCCTTACCGAGCTTCTTGCTGATTCCCATCTTATGCCCCATAGCCATTCCAGGATAACTTTTCTTGACATTCTCACCTAGATAGGATTTCTCCCTAACCTAAACTCTCATGGCTTATACATGTTATTCCATTGTGACTTCCATCACTTTCTGACCCAGAAAGAGTTTGCATCTACTCATATAATTTCTCTTTGAGAATTTTTAGAATTTTAACTTATTTATCTTTGTGTTCCAGTGCCTGGCATCAAACAGATGCTCCATGACTATTTCCTGAATTGGATAGGACAAACTTTCTGCAAAAGAACTTTTTAAAAAAAGATTAACAGCTTCATTAGGATATCAGTTGAAAAGTTTAGAGGGAGATAGCTTTACAAAGAAGCAAATTAAAACTTGCAGTGAGGATATTAGATTTCTATTGCTTCATAATGAATTAATGCACATTTAGCCACTTTGAACAATAGGCATACTATCTCAACTTTTTAAAAAATTTTATTTAAAGTCAAGCTAGCTAACATATAATGTAGTCTTGGCTTCAGGAGTAGAACCCAGTGATTTATCTCTTACATATGACACTCAGTGCTCATCCCAAATTAATCCCTCCTTAATGCTCTCACCCATTTAACCCACCCACCCTACCCATCTCCTCTCCAGCAACATTTAGTTTGTTCTCTGTATTTAAAAGTCTCTTATGGTTTGCTTCCCTCTCTGTTTTTATCTTAGTTTTTCCTTCCCTTCATACTGTCTCAACTTCTCTTTAAATTTTTTAATGTTTATTTATTTTTGAAAGAGAGGGAGAGAAAGAGAGAGAGGGAGAGAGAGACAGAGAGAGAGAGAGAGAGAGAGAGAGAGAGCAGGAGAGCACGTGCGTACAAGCAAGTGGGAGAGGGGCAGACACAGCAGGCTCCAGGCTCAGAACTGTCAGCACAGAGCCCGACAGGGGGCTTGATCACACGGACCACCAGCTCATGACCTGAGCCAAAGTCAAAGGCTTAACTAACTGAGCCACCCAGGCGTCCTTATTTCAACTTCTTAGGTCAGAAGTTTTAGTATATTTCAGCTGGGTTCTCTGCTCACTATCTTCCTCCTGAACAGGGTAAAAGGAGGTATTGGGTTGTTTAGCTCCACCTATCTCTTTCTGCATCTTATGGAGTAGGAAGGGAGGATATTTAATGTCCCTTTTGCAGATGAGGAGTGAAAGGTGGAAGTCACTTGGAAAGAACTTGTAGCTTAGTTCAAGAAAGAATTTTCTTACAGTCAGAATTTTTTTTATCTTCACCCAAACATTAAAGAGACTGAGAGATTGTGAGTGGTTGGGGTGAAGAGAAGTATTAAAGAGAAATATTCCTATCTCCTGGGCACAACACGGAGGTGGATGTATTCAGCCTCTCATGAGCGTGCATGCCAAGATATTTGGAGGGGTAGTCCCAACTAAAGTGGCAACTACAGGAGAAAAAAGAGTTATCCAATTTGGCCTCTTATGGCAGAGATGTTAACATACTGTCCCCTTGGGTGATACTAATAAACATGCTAGGTCATCTCAGCAAGAGGAGCTGAGGTTCTGCTTCCTCATCTATTAGCCAGCCTGTCACGAAGAATGTTTGTGGATATAAACTGCTAAGAGTTACACACTCTAAAGTCAATAACATCACTGTCACTAGTCAGACCTGTCTGCTGCCCTGTCTGTGTCAAGTTGTCAGTCACTATAGACTCTTGCAATGGAACTCCCTCTACTGGTTAATGAAAGTCTAAGGAGATTTCACATTTTGGTGTCTCGTTGTCATAGACATATCATACATATGTAAGAAATACACTTCACATAATATAAAATTTATTTCAGTTTACTTGCCACTTCATAATCATTGGTTTGTTTGGTCATCTTCATAGGCATGTGATATATTCCTGGTGATCCATCTGTATCTCTTAATTGGCACAAGCCATATTTTAATTGCATAAAGAGAAAAATGACTGTTTCAAGAAACCTATGGTGAATTTCTTTATTTCTACTTCTGACCCAGGGGGCTGCCTCTCTCCTCCTCCGCTCTTCACTTGGCTCAGTTCTGTCCCAAGAGTATGGAACTGTCCTGGAGGTCTTGTTGGTGAATGATATATCTGTACCACAGCACAGCACACCAGGTGGGGGGACTGATAGGATCTTGGCAGTGTTAATCAATCATGGTTCTACTGGAGCCTGAGGTCTGAGACTCTGCAGGGCTGGGCAGGAATCAAGCATGGTTATAAGTGTACTGTGTATCTTAGTTTTAAGTGTGCCCTCTTATGTTGAGAAGAACAGCTGGCCAAAACAGATTTACAAGAGAGCCAGCCAGATGTCCACGGCTGGATACCCTCCTTGCATGCTTTTGGCTTCTGTAATCTTGCGTGTCTCTTGCATCAGCCAACTGCCCACACAGCACAACCGATGAGTGCCCCCCCTTTTTTTTCTTGAGACCCTGCAATCCCACCCACCTATGCAGCCAATAGAAAGTTTCCACATCGTGGAAGGTGGCCAGGCATAAAGGTAGACCAGGGCTCGGGGATCAGCCTTTGGAGATGACTCCACTGGGTCGGCACCGGTGAGAAATAAACAGTCTTTTCTGATTCCCTGAGTGCGTGTCACTTGTCTCTTCCTGGGCACTGAGTATTTGCTATAACAATGTTGGTATAAGAAGGGCAGTTTCTTTCATATATGGTGACTTAGGAACAGAGATGGGTTTGTGTTTTACTTTTTTATTTTCTTAGAACTTTAATTTCCATGGCTCATTTCCATTTTCATTACCAGATCGCTACAGAATACCAGCCACAGAAATGGTGCCTTCCCAAGAATGTCACCTTTGGTTCTACACACTTACCATCCTGTTCTCTGTTTCTTTTTTTTTTTTTTTGGTTTGTTTTGTTTTTTTAAAGCTTTATTGGAGAGGTGGAGGGGTGGCTCAATAGGTGAAGCATCCAGCTTCGGATCAGGTCATGATCTCGTGGTTCGTGGGTTTGAGCCCCACATCAGGCTCTGTGCTGAAAGCTCAGAGCCTGGAGCCTGCGTCAGATTCTGTGTCTCCCTCTCTCTCTGCCCCTCCCCTACTTGCTCCCCTGTGTGCTCTCTGTCTCTCAAAAACAAATAAACGTTGAAAATAAAAAAAAAATAAAAAGCTTTATTGAGATATACTTCACATATTATAAAATTTGCCCACTTAAAGTATGCAATCAAGTGGCTTTCATATATTCACAGAATTCTGCAACCATTATCACAGTCTAATTTTACAATATTTTCAACAAAAGAAACTCCATACCCACTAGTAATCACTCCCCATTCCTCCCCACCCCTCATCCCTAGGCAACCACTAATCTACTTGCTGTCTCTATAAATCTCCCCATTCTGAAGATTTCATTAAGACAGATTCATGCCATAAGTGGTCCTTTGTGACTGGCTCTTTCACTTAGCATGATGTTTTCAAGGTTCATCCATGTTGTAGCATGTATTGCTGCTCTGTTCCTTTTTATGGCTGAATATTATTCCACCATATGGATATACCAAACTTATTCCCTTTCCTTTTATTTTTTGAGATTATAACTGATATATAACATTATACTAATTTCAGATGTACAATACAATGATTCGAGGTTCATACATTATTGTAATATGATCACCATAATTAAGTCTAGTTCACATCCATCTTAATTTTTTTCTTGTGATAAGAACTTTTAAGATCTCTTCTGTTAGCAACTTTCAAATATATAATATGGTATCATTAACTAGAGCCGCCGTGCTGTCCATTACACCTCCATGATTTATTTGATAACTGGAAGTTCATACCTTTTGGAAAGCTTCACCCATTTTGCCCACATTCCTCTCTACTCCCTCTGGAAACCAGCAATCTGTTCTCTGTATCTATGAGTTAGGGTTTTGTTTGTTTGCTTTAGATTTGACATACCACTGAGATCATATAGTGTTTGTCTTTCTCTGACTTATTTCACTTAGCATAATGTTTTCAAGGTCCATCCATATTGTAGCAAATGTTAAGGCCTCTTCCATTGTTTTCAGTGCTCTGAGTGGCCAGGTCTAGACTTGTCAGTAAAGCTCCCATTGGGGAGTGAGTATCTTCTTTCTGGGGAGATTTAATCTGTTTCACCATGGCTATTCCTCATTTCCATATCCTCTTTACTGATATTTCTAACGTCTGAAGATTTTTAGGTCTGTTTACGTGGACAACTTTTCCCCTACTGGTTCTCAGTTATGGGGACTTGATTCTGTATAGAGGTTTGTACTTTTATTGGCTATAACTGTTTTTTGTTGTTTTTGAGTGTATTCTGTGGGAATTCTCACTAATTTACACTGAGGGGAGAGTCCTCTGTGCCTTATGTGCAGGTCACTGTTCAAATCACCTGGAGCATGCCGTGAGTTTTGTGTTCTAGCTTCAGCACCCACACAGCATATGCAGCAGAAGCTCAGGGTCTCCAGTGTTCGCTAAGACTCTCCAAGGAGAAAGCCATATTTGGCACTTGTTTATTCCCCTGGGTTCCTGGTTTCACTTCATTTGGGGGCTTAGTTTGTTCTTTCTCCTTTTCATTAAGTTAAGTGGAAATTCACTTAAAATGTTATTTTATTTCAAATCCAACATTTTAGTTGTTTCAGTTAGGAAGGTCATTTGGGTATAATTCATCATACTGCCAGATGAAGAAATCCTAAGTAAACTTCATTTTGCTGGTCTTTAAAAGATATTTTAAATTTCCCTTATTCCGGAACCTATCTGTCCATCTATTTTATATTTGTATTGAGACAGTTGCCTTTCCTGACATCTTTATAGATGTGACATGGCTGTGTCTTCTTGGCTTTCACCCACAAGGTCTTGTTTCCTTGGACTTTGAGATTTATGTTATCCAATTTCCTTTAAAAAGTTATTTAGGAAAATTATTTGAGATTTTAAGATTCTTAAAGAGATAAGATTCTCCCTTAGGAATCTTAAATGAGGATTTGTGTTTGGTTCTGATTGTTACTTGAGAGTACTACCAACCTGGAATTACTTTAAAATAAATTCTCAGCTGAAGATTCCTTGAACTGCCCAGGTAGTGTGAATTCAGACCACAAACCTCCACTAGGTTAGGTGGTTACAAATTCTCAGTTTACTGTTCCCCATACCCAGCATGAAACCCGAGAGAGTCAAGATTTCCTTTTTGTGAGACATAATTTTTTTTCTCTTAATTTCCTCTCAAACTGAAATACAGTTGCTTGGACCCTCACATGTATATCTGGGTCTCCTGTCTAACTCCCAGGCAACCGCAGGCTTGCTCTCTCTCCCCAGGTCTCACACGCCTGTCAAAATGTAGATCCTGTCTGAATTTAGCAGGTTCCCCAAGCAGATTCAGGCTGCCTTTACTCTCAGGATTCCTGATTTTACTTTGTATTTGGGTTCTGAAGGTTTTGCCTTTTCTTGCCTGCTCAGGAATGTATCTTTAAAATATTTTTTAATTGGTCTTGTTATCTTCAGCTTTGTAGGGATGGGTACTTTTATGCTATCCGGTCTGCCATAATAATAGATAATAATTTGGACTCTATTTTAGAGTCCAAATGACCATTTCTTTCCTTTGTAGTTTAGCTTTCCCAGATCAGGGCAATACCATGGAAATCCCCTGTTCATTCACTTGCAAACTACTGATGCTGAGTTCTAGAAATAAAAACCCAGAAAACAAACTCTAGACCAAAATCCCTATAGCAAATCTCCCTGCAAGGAATTAGGTTACAGTCTGAAGTAATGTCAGCTGGAATTTTCTCAGGTACCCAGAGTGTTTGGAGTCTGGGATGAAGTGGTCATGATGGTGCTTGTGATGTTGTGTATGAGAAAGACCACTGGTCTTGTGTTTAGCCCTAATCTCTCTGCCTGTAGGCAGAAGTTTGGAAATAACATGTAAGGGCTAAACACCAAGTAACTAAGGCATATATTAATATAACAGTTAATACAGTAGCTGCCTTGTGAGGTTATTACTGGTCAACAAAAGAAGAGCCAACTGTCAAGGTTCAAAGAAGCCACAGGATTTGCATTGCACTGAACCAGTCCTGGATTTGGATGGGTTGACCCACTTGCAAACCTGACAGAGCATCAGTAGGGTTGAATAAAGTTAAATGCATTTCCTCTGCATAGTCTAGAAACTTCCAGTCACCAGGGCCACTAGCTTGCCAGACCTTTAACTATGACAATGGGAAAAGGCTCTCTTCTTATACCTCTTCAAGGCATCTTTGATCTCCTTGTTCCTTAGACTGTAAATCAAAGGATTCAACATGGGGATCACCACTGTATAGAAGACTGATGCCATCTTGTCATAGCCCAGAGAATTATCAGTGCTGGGGTGCATATAGACAAAGAGTCCTGATCCAAAAAAACAGATCACTGCTGTCAGGTGAGAAGTACAGGTGTTGAAAGCCTTGGACCTGCCTTCAGCGGAGCTGATCTTGAGGATGGTGGCAATGATATAACCATAAGATATCATGATGACTGAGACAGATATTACACCAAAAATCACTGCTATCACAAACTTCATGACTTTTAGGAAAAAGGTTTCAGAGCAGGATAGGACTAATAATTGAGGCAGGTCACAGAAGAAGTGGTTGATGACATTGGGCCCACAGAAATTGAGCTGAAGTAAAGCACACAATTGGATCAATGAACCAAAGAGACCAGATATACAGGCTCCAGCCACCATCTGCACACAGAGGGTGGGCGACATGATGGCGGTGTAGAGCAGAGGGTTGCAGATGGCAGCATATCGGTCATAAGCCATGGTTGCCAGGAGACAGCACTCAGTCAGACCCAGGATAGAGAAGAAGAAGTACTGCATGGTGCATCCCAGAAAGGAAACGGATTTAGGCGTCTGGAAGAAGTCTGAGAGCATTTTCGGGGTTGTGGAGGTGACATAGCAGAAATCTAAGAAGGATAAGTTACTGAGGAAGAAGTACATGGGTGTATGTAGGTGAGAGTCCATCCTAATCAGGATGATGAGGCCCAGGTTCCAGGCCACTGTCAAAAGGTAAGAACCCAAGAATATGACAAAGAGAGCAACCTTCAGCTTGGGATAATCTGAGAATCCCAAAAGGATGAATCTGATGACTATTGTATTGTTCCTTCCTCCAGCCATTGTCTCCAAGTTTCTTCAATCTGCAGAAAGGTGCCTGGGTTAATGATTGACTATCTTAGTATTATGAAACTTCTTTGTTTTAAATATGGTTTCATGATTTGAACAAGAAGTTACCATAGTCAACTTTTTCTAACATAAAAAATTATTTTAAAAACCATTGGAGATTCTATTTCCCAACTACTTTTGATAGTTTGTAATATATTCTTGCAAATATTTTAACAGAGAGACACATGCACACACACAATATTGCCAAACTGTTATCTAAAATTGGTACCAATTTGGGGTGCCTGGGTGGCTCAGTTGGTTAAGTGTCTGACTTCAGTTCAGGTCATAATTTCACAGTTTGTAGGTTTGAGGCCTGTATCAGGCTCTGTGCTGACAGGTCAGAGCCTGGAGCGTGCTTTGGATTCTGTGTCTCCCTCTCTCTCTGCCTCTCCCCCACTTGTGCTCCGTCTCTCTCTGTCTCAAAAATAAATAAACTATATAAAAAAAATTTTTTAACACCAAGTAGGAAAGAAAGGGTATATAATTGGAAAATAGAATATTGCATATTGATTCCTAATGTTAGTTTTAGTTCTTTTCCTTTTATTGTTGGTTTTCACTTCCCATTGTTCATTTAAGGCTAGACATAAAACAATCAAAATATTGGCTCTGATTAAAAAAAGAGCCCAAAATAGTTGACTCAGTGCTGCTCCCTTACTTTCTTTCAAGCATATGAAATGGGTAAACAGCAGTTCTTGTGATCCAATCACCTATGATGTCAAAAGGATGGCATCAAGAATAGTAAACATACTGAACCTTTAAGGGGCAAACTTACCATTCTTCTAGAATATTTTACTATGGAAATTAACTGCAAACACATTTTAAGAAACCCATGCAAAAATAAAGCTTAGGTAAAAATAGACTTAGAGGTTTGAAAATAAAGGCAGGTGAATAGTTGCTCATAAACTTCTGGAAAACAAACAAACAGCAGTAATAAATTATTCATATGTTCACAACCTGAGGGAACAGTACAATGCACCAAGAGCTGCTTAGCAGGTAAGAAACACAGTCATTTTGAGGCACCTGGGTGGCTCCGTCAGTTAAGCATCCAGCTGTCTCTCAGTCTCAGCTTAAGTCTTGATCTCAGGGTTGTGAGTTGAGTTCAAGCTGTGTGTTGGACCCACACTGGGTGTGAAGCCTCACTAAAAAAGGAAAGAAAGAAAGAGAGGAAGAAAGAAAGAAAGAAAGAAAGAGCAAGAAAGCAAGAGAGAAAGGATAGGAAAGGAAAAGAAAGGAAAGGAAAGGAAGGGAAAAAAGAAAGAAAGAAGGAAGAAAGAAAAAGGGAGGAAGGAAGCAAGGAAGGAAGGAAGGAAAGAAAGAAGAGAAACAGTCATTTTTCTGTACTTGCTTTCTATCTTTCTCCCTTAATACAATATTATGTTTCCCAAATAAAATTTTATATCCCATGGGCTAAATGTTTTACACTTATTTCTTTTTAATATTAAAGCTCAAATTAAATCACTATTTATGAGCCACAGAAAATGTTTCTCTGAGGCTCAGAAAATAATTTGATGTTCGTTGATTATCTAACATCTGTAAGGCACCAAGAAAGACTATCATTTGGGAAGCAGGAGTAGAAAGATTAAATCAGTATGTCATATGGCTCCTGGGACAATTCATTATAGCTCTTCCTACATTTTCAGAAAGGCAGGTAAAGAAAATAGGTGACTTAGTAGGAAGAGAGAAATACACAATGTATAAAGAAAAGCATATTTTCTAGCCTACTCTGGAAGACTTCCCTTATTATGAATGTGAATTCCTTCTTCTAAACTCCCACTGCATCTATATTTTTCTAGTAGAGTAGGAATTTCACTGTTTTTATTTTACTTTTATGAGTTTTTCCATTTAAACCTTAGTCTGTGCTTTTTCCCAAGAATAAATATTTTTGATACTTAACACCTAATATATCAGCTATGTATGGCTATGGAACAAGCCAAATTTATTGGCTTAAAACTCCAATGAATGATCATTTTTCATGTTTCTCTTGGTTGACTAGTTCGTCTACTGACCTCATTTGGATCCCTAATGTGACTGCATTCTTTGGGTGGCTCGGATGGGGTTGGACTGTCTAAGATGACCTCAGTCACTTGCTTTGGGCCATACCTGTGATGGCTTAAATAACTGGGAGGGGCTGAGATTCTTTCTCCACATGGGCTTTCATCCTAGATTCTTCTGCGAATAATCACAGAGTTTCAAGAGAGCCAGCCCCAATGACAAGTGCTCATCAGGCCTCTGCTTGCATCATATGCCTGATGTTTCATTGGTGAAAGCAAGTCACATGGCCAAGCAAAAAAATCAATGTGGAAGGGAACAATACAAGGACATGAATGTAAGAAGCTGTGTTTCATTTGTGTCCATTAATGTAACAATGGGACACCTCATTACCTTGGTTGAGGTCATTGGCTGAACTAAACAATGTAATTATGCATTAAATATTTATGGAATTGTAATGTATTCAACTACCACTTCTGGAACAGTGTAGAGATAGTACTTGCTCTCTCTTCAAGCAGCAAACTAAAGTGTGTCTTCAATCAGAAAGGAAATGAGGCAATGTCTCTAGAATAGACAGAACCCAATTAATTGATTGCTCTTGGGTCCTGAAATGGAAGAATCCAACATATTTTACCACTTAGAAGTCTATAAGGAGACTGACTAGATCAAGAAGTGGTAGAATTAGTTGGTAATGTATTAGCAACTGCTTAAGACATTGCATTAAGTTTTTTATACTCACTTTTGTGCGTAATAAATCTAAGCCAGCATTTGGCAAACACATTGCAATCTCCATCTTACCTAAATACATTTTTTTGTTTCAAAATCAAATATACAAACAACACAAAGCTAAAGAGTTAACAAATAGATTATATTAATGCTCTTACCCTAATAAACTTCATAAGAGTAATTATCCAAAAACTCATAATAGGCTAATATATCAAAGTTATGTCTAATCCTAGATGGTCATCAATAAAAACTGATATATTTATCCAATATTTAAAATACTTTAAAACATACCATTTTCTTCAGATTTATAAATATCTCTTTTTAGCAATGGGCCAAGTCATAAAAACATTCATATTCTTTGATCCAGTACCTTCTGCAGAAAGCTCTTTTTAGAGTCAAAATATTAAAAAATATATATTATTTGAAAATAGTTTCAAGCACAAGCATATGCATTGTAATGTAATTCATTACAGTTTACTAATATTTTATTAATTTTCCATTAACTGCATTCTGCACAGTAATTGTATTTTATTAATTTTCCATTAACTCCATTCTGCACAGTAATTGTATTTCATCTTCCTGCAAACTTCCTGGTGTCTGAGTTTTCTCATCCCATGAGTACTTGTCCTTATCTGCTTGGATAATAATCACTGCCATCATGATCAATAAAGAAATCAATATATAGACCTTGGTAAATTCCAGGTACTAATCTAACCCAGGTTAACTTTCTTTCTTTCCAGTGAGTAAACAGAGAAGAAAGTTTAATGTGAGATCTTTGAAATGCTCTGCAGTATAACATCAGATATTAATGACAAGAGCTCATGTGTAGTTAGTACAGACTATGTGTCATTAAAATTAAATTACATTAAAGTATTATTAAAGAACTTCATGTATAAATTAACTCACTCCATCCTCACAGCAAAATAGGGGAGCAGATGATAAACTATAAGTAAGTTCTGTAGTCTGAAAATGACTGAGTGCAGTGGCAATGAGTCGAGCAGAGTGAGGGAAGTCAGGGTGTTGGGGTGAGGGGGGAACAGGTTGTAGTTCAAATAGAGGGTCAGGGTAGGTGTCAGTGAGAAACCACAGAAGAATAAAAGCTTAGAAGTTGTTGAGAGAGGTGTATATAACTCGGGTGAAAGCCTTCTCAGCAGAAGGGACAGCCCATACAGAGGCCCTAATGTTGAGAATAGTTGCGATTTTCAAAGATGGTAAGTGTGCTTGTGACAAAGTAAATAGGAGATGAAGATTAGCTTAATATTGCTGAAATCCAAGTGGGAATCGATAGTGGCCCATCCCAGGGTAGCGGCAGAGTGGTGAGAGGTGGTCAGATCCTGAAGATATTTTAATGATTGACCCCAAATAATTTCTTAATAGATTAGACTCAGATCATGAAAAAAGGATTTGAAAATGGTCTCAAGGGTTTTGGCCTGAGCAACTGGACCAATAGAGTTGTCATTAACTAGAATGGGTAAAAGGGGAGTGGGGGGCAGATTGAGATCTGTATAAGAAAGTGCAGGGCAGATTCAGATATGTATAAGAAGGGTCTATAACATCTAAACACAAATACAGACTTGGTGGTTTGATACAGAAATATGGTGCATAGGAGAGGGGTTTCTGCTAAACACTGAGAGGTGTTCACATCCAGGTAATGTGAAAGCTGAATGAGATCACTGAGGAAATGAATGTAGAAGGAGAAGGAAAAGGACCAAGGATTGAGCCTCGGCCAAGGGTGCTCTGAAGATAAGTGGCCAAGGGCAACAGAAAGAGTCAGCAGTACAGGCTGTGTGGATTGGAAGCCAAGTAAGGACAGTCTGTCCAAGAGGAGAGAGTGGTCAGTTGGACACATGGGGCTGGTGACCCATGAAACAAGGGTTGATTTCTGAACTTCACAGTGGGGACATCACTGGGAATCTTGACAAACAGGCGGAGGTTTTGTGAAGTCATGGGCTAACAGCCTGATGGAGAGGGGTTCAAGTGAGACAGGCGAGAGCTGGTAGTAGTATAGATGCCCTTGCAAGAAATTTTACTAGAAAGGGAGCTGAGACGTGAGACTATGGCAGCTGAATCAAGAGAAGTTTTTTCTTAAGATTATTGAAAGGAGAGAATTATTTTATTCTCTTATCACTGATCAGACTTTTATGCATAAAATATGAGGTTTTACTTAAATGGATGAGAAAGCTAAATCATTTTATGTCTCATTTTTCATCAGATTGAACAGCCCTTCAAATGCCTCTAGAAAGACAAAATGAGGGGTGCCTGGGTGGCTCAGTCAGTTGAGCGTCTGGATTCGGCTCAGGTCATGATCTCACGGTTCATGGGTTTAAGCCCCGTGTCGCGCTCTGTGCTGACAGCTCAGAGCCTGAAGCCTGCTTTGGATTCTGTGTCTCCCTCTCTCTCTGACCCTCCCCTGCTCGCACTATCTCTCTCTCTCAAAAATAAATAAAAAAACATTAAAAAATTTTAGAAAGACAAAATTAAAAGCAGTTAAAATTTAAGGAAGGACTGTAGCTCCGAGATGAACTGAACATACTTATCCCTATTCCTCCCACTGTGTGTAACTAGAAACCTAGCCAGTACATATATAGGAACATAAAATGACTCTTTAAAATGGAGAGAAGAAGGCAGACCAGCAAGGGACCCGAGGCTCCAGGAATGACACAGTAATGAGTTTCTTCTTGACTCATATATTCCAGGCCTGGATTTGGAGACATCAGCAACCTGGAAATATCAACAGGCACAGACAAAATAGTGAATTCTCTAGCCAAAAGGCCAGGAAAGGGGAGGCCCAGCAATCAGAAAACATTTACATAATAAACACTCAACTCTAGCCATAGGGAGCACTCTGTGGCCCCACCTGCACTCCAACCACCAAAGGCCAAAAGGGGAGGTGCAGACTTCCACACACATGGTTATAACACAGCACCCAACATCCTTGCTGAGGTGATGTCTGAGACAGCAAAGTAGGGAACCAGAACTTCCATACCTACTGGCCAGTAACAAAGGTCACACCACCATGGTGTCAGTGGAAACCATATGGAGAGCATGAAATGCTTATATTAGGAAAGAGGAAAAATCTCAAATCAACAAATTCAGCCCCAAGTCAAGATACACAGGGAAAAAAAAGAGCAAAATAAACTCAAGCAAGCAGAAGAAAATAAATAATTATAAGAGCAGTAGACATCAAAAGGATGTTTAAGAAAAAATTAGGATAAGGTCAACACACATATACGTACAAACTAAATGAACCACCTCAAAAAACACACACTACCACAATTCACCCAACATGACAAGGATAATCTGATCATCCCTATAACAATTAAGAAAACTGAATTTGTAATTTTAAAATGCCCCAAAATAAACTCTCTAAACCCAAGATGGTTTCACTGGAGAATTCTACCAAATATTTAAAAAAGAACACCAATTCTATACAATCTCTTACAGAAAACAGAAGAGGATGGAACACTTCCCAGTTCATCTTATAAAACTGGTATTATCCTGCTACCAAAAGCACACAAAGATAGTACAAAAGAAGAGGGAAAGAGAGAGAGAGGAAGCTAGCTGAGGACCAACATCCTTTATGAAGATAGACCCAATACTATCTAACAAAATATTAGCAAATGTAATTCAGCAATATATAAGAATTATATACCATGACTAATTGGAGTTTATTCTATGGATGTGAGACTGGTTCAATATTCAAAGTCCCATCAGTGCAATCTACCACATTAACAGGCTGAAGAAGGAATATCACATGATTATACTGAGTGATACTTAAAAAACATTTAACAAAAGTCAACACCCATTCATGATTTTTAGAAACCTCAGAATAAAAGGAATGGGAGGAGTTATCCAATTTGATAAAGAGTGTCTACCAAAAACCTACAATTGCCATTTACTTAATGATGAAAAACTGAATGTTTTTCCCTTGAGATCAGGAAAAAGACAATTATATTGCTCTCACCACTTTTATTCAACATGACTCTTGAAGTTATAGCCAGTGCAGTAAGGTAAAACAAAGAAACAAAAGGCATATAGATCAAAATAAAACTCTTTCTATTTTCTTATAACATAATTGCTTATGTAGAAAATCCAAAAGATTCTATTTCTGTATACTAGTAGACATGAGGAAATCTAAGTTACAAGTAAATATTATTTACAGTAGCTCCAAAAATAATTAAGTACTTAGGTGTGAATCAAACAAACTTTTGATTGATTGAACTTTTATCCTGAATATCAGAAAAATTATTTAAAATTTTTTTCAGTGTTTGATTTTGAGAGCGAGAGAGATAGAGCATAAGCAGGGGAGGGGCAGAGAGAGAAAGAGGGAGACAGAGAATCCAAAGCAGGCTCCAGCCTCTAAGCTGTCAGCATCGAGCCTGACTTGGGGCTAGAACCACCAAACTGCGAGATCATGCTCCCAACTGAAGTTGGATGGTCAACAGACTGAGCCACCCAGGTGCCCCCAAATGATTTTTTTTTAATCAAAAAGATCTAAATAAATGGAGAGATCCATTATGTCCACAGATTCAATTGCAGATTCAATACAGTAAAGATGTGAATTCTCGCCAAACTGATAGCTACTTAACTCCAAGGCTCAGTTTCCTTCATCACAATACTGGTGATTTCCTTATTTTGTTTTTCAGTGTGCCACATTGTAAATTTGAAAAAGGTGTTTCCTGTAGTTATTTCACAATGATGTACTTAAAAACATAACTTCAATATTCTACATGGTTATCCTAGCTGTTAAAAGATGCTAATTACACTTTCAGCTTTATCCTTGGTCATAAGCTAACATCGAGAATGCGCATGTTCACTGAGAGGTGCCACCAGTTATCAAGAACTCTTAATAAACTGAAAAAGACCTCCCCCAAAAGGGGTTCTAAGTATAATCTTGAATGAATATGAACCTCAGAACGGACTTGGAAGAGGAGGAAGAACATGAATGTTAGTCCTGAGTCAACAGCACTTATTGTGTGACCTTCACCAAGTTACTTTAATCTTTCTGAACCTCAATTCTTTCAATCACGAAATGGGGATATAACAGCTGTCTGTAGGGTCACAGTGAGGGACAGCATGGTCTATCAGGCACGTAAGGCACCTTACACGGTTCCTGGCACACAGTGGGAGGTGGCTCTCTAATGGATATTAATATTATTATGAAATTATCTGGGACAGAAACATGTTCCATTATTTACCTCCTGTCTGTGACTCAATTTATATTAAAACTCCAGAGAATTTTATCTTAAGACACAAAAATAATAGACAGTGATTTCCCCACCTAGATTTTAATTTCCTGAAATCCAGAGACATTTTTGAACATTCTTGGCCAAGCTCTCTGCTCTCTAACCATGAATATTGATCCTTAGACAATGAAGCTGAACACATAGAAATAGATGTGGCTGAAATTTTCTACTATTTATGATATAATGATTAATATACATTTTAAACTCACAAAATTGTGCTTAATAAATATTTTGAATTGTGCATTACCTTTTTTGAGTATAAAAACAAATATTTCATGGAGTTCCCAGGGGGCTTTGTCAGTTGAATATCTGACTCTTGATTTCAGATCAGGTCATGATCCCAGGGTTATGGGATTGAGTCCCACGTGTTCCATCCCGAGTGTGGATCATGCTTAGTATTCTCCCTCTCTCTCTGTCTCCCTCAGTTTCCCCACTTGCATGTATGCTCTCACTCTAAAATAAAAAAATTTCTTTTGGGTCACCTGGATGGCTCAGTCGGTTAAGCACCAGACTTCAGCTCAGGTTATGGTCTTACAGTTTGTGGGGTCGGGGCCCACATTGGACTCTGTGCTGACAGCTCAGAGCCTAGAGCCTGCTTCAGATTCTGGGTCTCCCTCTTTCTCTTCCCCTCCCCCATTCCTGCTCTGTTTCTGTCTCAATAATAAATAAACATCAAAAAAAATTTTTTTATTTTAATGTTTATTTATTTTTGAAAGAGAGAGAGAGAGAGAGACAGAGCACGAGCAGGGGAGGGGCAGAGATAGAGGGAAACACAGAAACCGAAGCAGACTCCAGGCTCTGAACCGTCAGCACGGAGCCCAGCAGGGCTCCAACACATAAACCGTGAGATCATGACCTGAGCTGAAGTCTGGTGCTCAACTGACTGAGCCACCCAGGTGCCCCAACATCAAAAAAAAGTGTTTTAATTAAAAAAATTCCTTTTAATATTTCATTAAAAATTTTTTTCTTGCTTTTTATTTTTTAAATTAAAAAAAATTTTAATGTTTATTTTTGACAGACGGAGTGCAAGCAGAGGAAGGGCAGAGAGATTGGGAAACACAATCTGAAGTACCTCCAAGCTCTGAGCCATCAGCACTGTGCCTGATGTGGGGCTCAAACTCACAGCTGTCAGCACAGAGCCCAACGTGGGACTCAAACTCATGAACCGTGATATCATGACCTGAGCCTATATTGGACGTTTAACCAACTGAGTCACGTAGGCACCTGTTTAGTGTTTATTTTATTTTTAAGTGTGACAGACAGAGTGTGAGCAGAGGAAGGGCAGCAAGAGAGGGAGACCCAGAATTGGAAGCAGGGTCCAGGCTCTGAGCTGTCAGCAGAGAGCCCAATGTGGGGCTCAAACTCATGAACCATGAGATCATAATCTGAGCCAAAGCTAGATGCTTAACCAACCGAGCCACCCAGGTGACCCTAAAATATTTCATTTCTACACTCACTTCTATTATTGTTGAATGAGTTTAGATGCCTTATCTCTCTAGGCACCTACCCAGAATCAAGTGCTTCCAATAAAAATTTGCCAGCATTTTTCAAAGGGAGAGCAAGGTTGAGAAAAACATTTTGAAACTATAAAATCTTTTTTCTAACAACTTAAGACAACTGGTCTGCCCAGGGAAAAAGCAAATCAAGCAAACTAAGTCCTTACTATCTTTGTAGACTAAATTGTAATTGACTAAACCATTTCATTTTCCAATTAGGCCTTGTAGTGTGATTTAAAGAACCAAGGGAAGGGTTATTATATGTTATTATCATTTAAAATTGAAGCCATGGGTTCTTGTTATTATTGTCCATCATAACTAAAACTACTTAAAAATTTTTTTTCTTAAAGATTTTATCTCAAAGTAGAAATAAATATGATCAAAACACCATGATGTTCTCTGATTTTTTTTCCTGTTTTAAACCATTAGAAGTTAGAGATAACATAAATGGTTGCTGGAGACACAAGAAAGTGATCTTGCTAAACAAGTCTCTTAAGAAAAGGTCACCGATCACAAAGTGATCAGTGTCCTTAATGTCTTAAGTGCATGGAGAGGAGTGGCTAAGATTGTCAAATTAGAAATGTGATATAATTTTCCAACCAGGGGTTTTGAAGAGGCAAGAATTAAAAGGATGGTTAAGAAGGTAGGAAGCCATTTCTCACATCAATTATTTCCACATACACCAACAATCCTCTGGGATCATGCAAAGTAGGAATGCACAGCTATTCTCAATGTTCCTAATAGTAAGTAAGGATGGACTTTATACAGGATAAGAATAATTTAGGATTATTCTTTCTTTGGGTTGTCAATTCTTCCTTTGGGTTAGAATTATACTAATTCAGAGTTATTAGTTTACCCGTTTTAAGTTAAATCATTGGCACTTCTTGATCACTTAGTTTAGTCTAGGTCCAGTTCTCAAGGATTCATGTACATTTCATTTATTCTCACCTAACTCTATGGGCATTGTTTTCCTTAATATACATACGGGGAAACTGAGACACAGAAAGACTAAGTCAATGTCCAAGGTCAAGCAGCTGGTGAGTGGCAGTGCTGAGATTTTGGACCAAACTCCCAAATCTCTTGCTCCTAAGCATGCTGCTAAGTGAATGAAACTAAAACATTGTTTTAATTATGGAGAATCAATGAATTATTACTTTATAAATTCAGCTTTTGATAAATACAACCTTTTCAAAGCATGGCACCAGTAAAGGGGGGGCGGTTGAAGTAGTCAAAGAAATCACGCCAAGCTCTCCATGCAATAGCGAGTTTCTACATGCAAGATATTATTCACTTCACTACATCTTTTTGTTTCTGTTAAAATTTTCCATTGAGGGGTGCCTGGGTGGCTCAGGTTAACTGACCAACTTTGACTTAGGTCATGATCTTATGGTTCATGGGTTCCTGAGTTTGAGCCCTACATCAGGCTCTGGGCTGACAGCTCAGAGCTTGGAGCCTGCTTTGGATTCTATGTTTCCCTCTCTTTCCATCTGTCACTCCTCTGCTCGTGCTTTGTCTCTCTCTTTGTCTCTCAGAAATAAACATTTAAAAGAATTTCCAGGGAGGAGGAACATTTTATATCCCAGTAGAAAGGACCTGAGCTCTGAGCAAGTCTGAAGCACTGAGACAAGGCAGCCTACAAACAGGAGGATGGTGGGAACCTGTGGCCTTGTGGAGGAGGGAGATTCCCAATCCAGACTCAGGGTCGCTAAACATCAATGCTGCCCCCACGCTGCCCAGCCACAAGCCTCACCTAGATATTTCTGCAGAAGATGGGCCACTGCTGGTTGTTTATGGCCTGGGGAGTCTGGCAGTACTCCCTGCAGGTCCAGACTCCTGCCCCAGATTCCTGGGAGAGTCATTGAACACCACCTTTCAATTATCTTCTAAAGGAAACTTCCATTCCTGCGTGGCGTGATAAGAGAGATACTTCCAACTGGGGTTCATTTAAATATCTTCCCTAGGATCCAACGTGTAGACAGGATAACTAATTAACGTGTCCAGGGTAATTGTTGTTTAGTAGAAAAACATGAGAGATTTCCCCTGGTGATTCCATTTTCACTTATGATCCTTCAAGTTTAGAAAACTTCTTTAGACAGAGCAATCAGCAGAACAGGAATGTATTTAATACATCTTAATCTAAAACCTTTCGTTACAGGTGGATATTTTTCAGTCTTTTCTGTTACACGCAGGATGTTATAATGGGCGTGTTTCACTCAACATGTTACAATACATATTTAAATGACTCATAAACATCATCATAAAGTATTAGGGTTTATACAATACTCCACTTTAAAAAATAACCATGGACTGAAAGGGGAGGGGGAGGGAGGGGGTGATGGTCATGGTGGGGGGCACGTGTGGGGAGAAGCACTGGGTGTTATATGGAAACCAATTTGACAATAAACTATTATAAAAAAAGAAAAAAATAAAAGTGAGTTTGTACCAATGAAGATAAAAAATAAACAAATAAAAAATACACCTTTGGTGGATTTTTTTCCCTCTTATTTTAAATGAAATCTAAGTTTTTGCTTTGAAAAATCATCCTGAATCAATGTCCAAAGTTTCCACACTTCAGATAATTTCTGTAAAATGTATTACATTGCTACAAATGCATTTTCCTAGCTTTCCATTTTCATTTCATTTTATTTATGATCTCCTAACATTTAGAAAATCTCATTTTTTCATAGTGAATCTTATGGGTCTAATTTCATCCATTCATTTGAAGTAAAGTTCTTCCCTGTTCAGAGTCCAGATAAGCATTTAACTATTTTTCACTGGCTTTTTCTTGGTTTCACATTTTTTAGCTACTTAAACAACCCAGAATTTAACTTATGGTTGAAGACTTAATTTTTTTCTTAAGTTTCCATTAAATTGAAATAACAATTAGATTTTTCAATGATGTGTGGTAAATCCTTTATCATATATTATATTTAAGTGTTATGAACTCATTTGGTCATAATGCCGTCTCTACCTTGAACATTACAGGCAGGATTCAAAACTGTCACTTATTTTACATATGCTTTCAATTTTGCATTTTATCATGTTGCATTAAAATTATTTATTTTTACATCATGCCCCCTACTAAACTGTGAGTTTCCTAGGGAAGGATCTGTACCATATTTATCTCTCTCAACACTCGGCACTAGTTAGTTACCCACCAATGTTGACATAAGTGAAAAGATGAGTGAATATCAATTAGGTTTGATGATTGAAGAATTTTATACTAAGCATATTTCCATGGTTTAGAGTTATTAGAGGACATTTCCATGTTCTTTTAGCCAGGTCTTGCTTGAAGACATTTCTTTTTTCTTCTTTTCATATTATTTTTGCTTTCAAAAGTCTTTTGGAAGTATAACTTACATATCATAAACTCTACCCATTTTAAGGGTACAATGATTTTTAGTAGATTTATAGAGTTGTGCAGCAATGATCACTAGAATCCAATTTTAGAATATTTCCATCACCCAAAGAAAGATCCTTTGTGCCCACTGTGGTTTTCTGGCATGCCATCCATAATTTTGAGCAGGGCAATGCTGTCTCTGAACTTCCGTCTGTCATCTATCATGCGGGACGGTGTGAGTCTTCAGCCCCAAAAGAAAAATACAAGTGTCTCAGTCATGGAAAATAAAGGAGAGCGGTGTGTGCCTATGGCGTGCACAGATTTGTGCTCCCCCACCCTGAGTGGGGACAGGAGATAGCATTAAGGGAAACTGAAAAATCAGGTGCTGCTGGAAATTATGTGTGGAGTCTTTAATTCTGTAGTTTTAGAGTGCAGGATATTATTCCTTTTTTTTTTTTTTAATGTTTCTTTCTTTTTTTTTTTTTTTGAGAGAGAGAGAGAGAGAGTAGAGAAGAGGCAGTGTAGGGGGGAGACACAGAATCTAAAACAGGTTCCAGGCTCTGAGCAGTCAGCACAGAGCCCAATGCAGGGCTCAAACCCATAAACTATGGGATCATGACATGAGCTGAAGTCATTACCCATAACTAAACCACCCACACATCCTTACTCCTTTTAATAGATGCCTTTGCCTTTATGTTTCTATCATGAAAGAGCCTCTCAGGCTTATTATGGTTCAGCTTCTAAGTTTCTCAGCACCAGTGTTCATCCTTACGTTACTCATACCTATTTCAAATAAAGAATTGCTGTCCTCTCCCCCACGGGTAAAACTATTCACCTGCAGGCAACCAGAGCTTGGCTCCACCAGTGATTCACTTTCTATCATTCATTTCCCAAGGCTAGCCGCCAAGTCCTGGTTTTATTTGCCTGTGAATATACCCAGGTCACTGACTCCCTTTTTCCATTATCCATTCATCCTGGCTGGGAATAACCCTCTTTCACATGGTAAGAGCAGAGAAAAATGACCTACGCAAGAGAGCGCCTCCATCACCACAGCCACAAGGCATGTCCACTCATGGTATGAACCTTTGTATTCCATGCATCATATGGTTTGCAGGCATTTCTTTACCCAGCTGCATGTCAGTGGCTGTTATCATTAATTCCAAATATAAATGTCTTTGGTAACTTTTGAGTGGCCAAAAGGATCTGAACACCCTGTGTGAGGAAGCTGGAACAGCCCACAGTTGGATGGCAGATGGGACATCAGGTACGTGTTTTACCGTCTTCACTCTAGCCTCCCTCAGTCTCTTCTCTGCTCTTGATTCTGTTAAATTTAACTTAAAATAAATAAAAAGGAAGCCTGAAGAATACAGTACAATTAAAAAAAAGTTACCCATATGGCCTCCTGATTCTATTTTAGTGAGGTCTCCCTTTATTTTCAAAGGCCTAAATCTTATAAATTTTATTTTTTTATATTTTTTAATAATTTTATTTTACTTATTTATTTTGAGAGAGAGAGGTGAGCAGAGGAGGGGCAGAGAGAGAAGGAGGGAGAGAATGCCAAGCAGGCTCCACACTGTCAGCATGGAATTTGGGGCTCATCTCACAAACTGTGAGATCATGCCCGGAGCCAAAATCAAGAGTCAGACTCTTAACCAGGTCTTAACCGCAGGGTCGTGAGTTCAAGCCCCACATTGGGCTCTGCACTGGGCATGAAGCCTACCATAAAAAAAAAAAAAAGTGCAAACATGAAACTCCCACTGTAGCAAATGGTTAATTCTTGTCAGACTCTCCAAGTTTTAATTTTATCTGTACCACTCATGAAATATTAAACATCAGGACAGTTACTTAAACATTTTGTCCCAGTTTTTTTTTTTCATGTTGAAAATGAGTATATAAAAATAATGCATCTTTCATGGGATTGTAAGAATTAAAAGACTATACAGGGGCTGATATTTCATTAGTATACACTGGTATGGCCATCCTGGTAGTTTAGTGATGTCTTTCATTCTGGTAAGTTGGGGTTTATCTTGTGTCAAACTGTCAAACGGTTTTTAAGCAATCAGTGTAGTGATGGCTGCTAGGCTGGATCTTCACATCTCGTCGGTTTTGGCTGATGAGAAGAGAATGAGCAGCAAAACGATTCAGAGGGGAGGCAGCATGAGTGTTATGATTCCAGCAGCTCCTTTAGTGCCTGGAGTCCCAGAGGGAGCAACGTGGAGGCAGATGCAGGATGATCGTGTGCACAAGGTATCGGTCTGGGTGACTGCTGGGGGCCACTGATGCTAAGATGCCCCCCATCTTATGAAGGGCTGCTGTCAGCAAGCTC
Organism: Helogale parvula; assembly: GCA_004023845.1. Taxonomy (NCBI): domain Eukaryota; kingdom Metazoa; phylum Chordata; class Mammalia; order Carnivora; family Herpestidae; genus Helogale; species Helogale parvula. The sequence continues at coordinate 45,546 of PJEM01003562.1, read as the reverse complement.
ATTCTTTCCCCCAGAGAGAGATGCGATCTTTATTATCCTGGAAGGTAAGCAAATATTCTCCAAGGCTAGAAGGAAGTGTCTATTTCTCTCATCCTGGATTTTTTTTTCCCCTTTGGACACAGATTTCTTAAACATTGCACGATCATTTTGTTACAAGATATAACCTAGATCATCTGAAAAATGAGTGCAGTAAAATTCATTTAATAATCACCATTGTCAATGTCCCCTATTTGTTCCCAAAGAAAGGAAGAATAATTCACTTTATGGTGACTGTTAGGCATCTCCCATCCTAAAAAAATGAAATATTTGACTGTGGGTCTTTTAGAATAATTAAACCCCATTGAATATTTTAAAATATTTTAAATCACTTTGTGAATTGGACAGGGGAAATGTCACACACTGCATTGTTATAATCTGCATTTATCTAATTGCTTGGAGTTTGAGCTATTTTTCTACATTTGTTTAGACCCACTTCCTCTTTTGTAATTCAGCCTCACACAGTGTTTGTAATAATCTCGTTTCTTTTCAGTAGAATCAATGTAGCTTCTGTCAAAAGGCTTGATTTTGATGCTTTATTTTGTTGCTTTATTTGTTGCTTTATTTTTCTTTAAATGGCTGCTTGCCTTTCAATTTTATTTGTGTCATTGATCGAAAAGAAATGTAGAGTCTTTAGAGTACCAACTATTTTCCTTTGTGGTTTCCTCTACTAATTTTAAGCTTGTTAAACTCTTTATTATTTACAAATCACATTTATTTATATTTTCTTAGCTATATTTCTCAATTTTACTCACATATTTTTTCATTATTTACTTGTGGCTTAAATGTGTTTTATTCATATTCTTCCATCCACACAGCAGCTATATTTTATGTATAATGAAACAAATACAAACTATTTTATATTCCAAAATATTTAACTAAATATAAGATTACACACCGAATACTTTTATTAATAACTTACAGATGCTTATATTAAAAATGTTAATTTTCATGTTACTAGATCTTTCTCTAAAATAAATTTTTGTCCCACTTTTCCATTTTTCTTTAATTTTTTAATGTTTTTTATTTATTTTTGAGAGACAGAGAGAGATAGAATGAGCAAGGGAGGGTCAGAGAGAGAGGGAGATACAGAATCTGACGCAAGATCCAGGCTCTGAGCCAGTTGTCAGCACAGAGCCTGATGCGGGGCTCGAACCCACAAACCGTGAGATCATGACCTGGGCTGAAGCCGGACGCTTAACCGACTGAGCCACCCAGGCGTCCCATTTTTCTGTTTTTCAAATCTTTGTGCCATTTTCTCATAGTTTAAATTATTGTATGAATTAAAAACCTAGAGAGACTACGTCAGTAGTTACAAATATTTTTTCCAAAATATTCTTATTATTACCAACGTTTATTCTCCAAATTGAACAGTAGTACCATTTTACAAAGTTCTTTCCACTTCTTCCCACCCACCACCAAATTCTGTTGAGATTTGAATCAGAATTAATTTTAACAAACATTTTCCTTGGTTAAAACAGGCAAGTTTTCAATATTTTTTTTCAGATCAAGGGAATTCTCTTTTCTTAAAAATTCGACAATTCTGTTGTCTCCATCAGTTTAATGATTATCTTTTTTCTTACCTAAATCTTTATTCTCTCTCATTAAATTTTTTTTATGTTTTTTATTTATTTTTGAGTGACAGAGAGAGACAGCATGAGCAGGGGAGGGTCAGAGAGGGAGAAACAGAATCTGAAGCAGGCTCCAGGCTCTGAAATAGCTGTCAGCACAGAGCGCGACACGGGACTCAAACCCATGAACCGTGAGATCATGACCTGAGCCGAAGCCAGATGCTTAACCAACTGAGCCACGCAGGCGCCACGAATTTTCTCTCATTTTTGAACAATATTTTTAATGATTACAGAATTCCCAGACAGAAGGATTTTAATCCCTCCTTCCCCCCAATATGTTGAAGATCTGATTCCCTTCTCCTTTGACTTTATCATTTGTGCTCAAGGTCAGCTCTCATTCTTATTGTTTGAATGTAATATGTCATTTTCATCTGGCTAATTTCAGGTTTTCTCTATGCATTTGTTTTTCACTACTATGATTTCATCAGCTTAAGTGTTCTTTTTTTAGAATTTTACTTAGTGTTACAGAAATCTAGAATCTATGATTTAATTGTCCTTGAAAAGTTTTTGGAAAATTCCCAGCCATTATCTTTCAAATATTGTTTTTACACTATTTTCTATATAGTTCATTGTCAAGTTGGTTTCCATATAACACCCAGTGCTCATTCCAACAAATGCTTTCCTCCATGCCCATCACCCATTTCCCCTCTCTCCTACCCCCATCAACCCTCAGTTTGTTCTCAGTATTTAAGACTTTCTTATGGTTTGCCTCCCTCCCTCTCCTTAACTATTTTTCCTCTTCCCCTCCGCCATGGTCCTCTGTTAAGTTTCTCCTATTCCACATATGAGTGAAAACATGGTATCTGTCCTTCTCTGCCTGACTCATTTCACTTAGCATAACACCCTTGAGTTCCATCCAGGTTGCTACAAATGGCCAGATTTCATTCTTTCTCATTGCCATGTAGTATTTCATTGAATATATATAAACCACATCTTCTTGATCCATTCATCAGTTGATGGACATTTAGGCTCTTTCCATGTTTTGGCTATTGTTGACAGTGCTGCTATGAACATTGGGGTACATGTGCTCCTATGTATCAGCACTTCTGTATCCCTTGAGTAAATCCCTAGCAGTGCTATTGCTGGGTCATAAGGGAGTTCTCTGTTTTCCAGAGTGGCGGCACCAGTTTACATTCCCACCAACAGTGTAGGAGGTGCCCGTCTCTCCACACCCTCGCCAGCATCTATAGTCTCTTGATTTGTTCATTTTAGCCACTCTGACTGGCGTGAGGTGGTACCTCAGTGTGGTTTTGATTTGTGTTTCCCTGAAGCTGAGTGATGCTGAGCATTGTTTCATGTGTCTGTTGGCCATCTGGGTGTCCTCTTTGGAAAAGTGTCTGTTCATGTCTTCTGCCCATTTCTTCACTGGTTTATTTGTTTCTTGGGTGTGGAGTTTGGTGAGTTCCTGGTAGATTTTGGACACTATCCCTTTATCTGATATGTCATTTGCCACTATCTTTTCCCATTCTGTAGATTGCTGACTAGTTTTATTGATTGTTTCCTTTGCTGGACAGAAGCGGTTTATTTTGATAAGTTCCCAATAGTTCATTTTTTGCTTTTGATTCCCTTGCCTTTGGAGATATGTCGAGTAAGAAATTGCTGTGACTGAGGTGAAGGAGGCTGTTTCCTGCTTTCTCCTCTAGGGTTTTGATGGTTTCCTATCTCACATTCAGGTCCTTGATCCATTTTGAGATTTTTTTTGTGTATGGTGTAAGAATGTGATCTAGTTTCATTCTTCTGCATGTTACTGTCCAGCTCTCCCAACACCACCTGTTGAAGAGGCTGTCTTTTTTCCATTGGATACTCTTTCCTTTGTCAAGGATTAACTGGCCATTCATTTGTGGGTCCAATTCTGGGTTCTCTATCCTATTCCATTGGTGTATGTGTCTGTTTTTGTGCCAATACCATATTGTCTTGATGATTATAGTTTTCTAGTAGAGGCTAAAGTCTGGGATTGTAATGCCTCGGTTTTGGTTTTCTTCCTCAATATTACTTTGGCTAGTTGGGGTATTTTGTGGTTCCATACAAATTATAAGATTGTTTGTTCTAGCTGGTGCAACTTTGATGGGGATTGCATTGAATGTGTAGATTGCTTTGGGTAGTATTGACATTTTAACAATATTTATTCTTCTGCTCCAAAGCATGTAATGTTTTTCCATTTTTTTGTGTTTTCTTCTATTTCCTTCATAAGTTTTCTATAGTTTTCATTATACAGATCTTTTACATCTTTGGTTGGGTTTATTCCTTAAGACTGCCTTTGCTGCATCCCAAAGAGTTTGGATTGTTGTATTTCTATTTTAATTTGTTTCCATATATTTTTAAGTTTCTTCTCTAATTGCCTGGTTGGCCCATTCATTCTTTAGTAGGGCGTTCTTTAACCTCCATGTTTTTGGAGGTTTTCTAGACTTTTTCCTTGGTTGATTTCAAGTTTCATAGCATTGTGATCTGAACGCATGCATGGTATGATCTCAATTCTTTTATATTTATTGAGGGCTCCTTTATGACCCAGTATGTGATCTATCTTGGAGAATGTACTATGTGCACTCGAGAAGAAAGTGAATTCCTTAGCCTCAGGATGTAGAGTTCTAAATGTATCTGTCAAGTCCATCTGGTCCAATGTGTCATACAGGTCCATTGTGTCTTTAGAGATTTTCTGTCTGGTTGACCTATCCATTGTTGTAAGTGGAGTATTACAGTCCCCCACAATGATCACATTCTTATCAATAAGATTTCTTATGTTTGTGATTAATTGTTTTATGTATTTGGGTGCTCCTGAATTCAGTGTAGACATTTATAATTGTTAGCTCTTCCTGATGGATAGACCCTGTAATTATTATATAATGCCCCTCTTCATCTCTTGTTACTGCCTTAACTTTAAAGTCCAGTTTGTCCAACATAAGTATGACTACTCCAGCTTTCTTTTAACTTCCAGTAATATGATAGATATCTCTCCATCCCCTCACTTTCAATCTGAAGGTGTCCTCAAGTCTGAAATGAGTCTCTTGTAGACAGCAAATAGCTGGGTCTTGTTTTTATCCATTCTGATACCCTATGTCTTTTGATTGGAGCATTTAGTCCATTTACATTCAGTGTTATTATTGAAAATATGGGTTTAGAGTCATTGTATTCTCTGTAGGATTTATGCTTGTAATGTAGTGGTGTTTCTGGTACCTTGTGTTCCTTGCAACATTTCCCTCACAGAGTCCCCCTTAGGATTTCTTGTAGGGCTGGTTTAATGGTGATGAATTCCTTCAATTTTTGTTTATTTGGGAAAACCCTCATCTTTCCTTCTATTCTGAATAACAGGCTTGCTGAATAAAGGACTCTTGGCTATTTTTTCTGTTCATCACATTGAAGATTTCATGCCATTCCTTTCTGGCCTGCCAAGATTGAGGAGATAGGTCTGCTACTACCCTGATGTGTCTCCCTTTGTATGTTAGGGCCCTTTTATCCCTAGTTGCTTTCAGAATTCTCTCTTTATTCTTATATTTTGCTAGTTTCACTATGACATGTCATGCAGAAGATCAATTCAAGTTATGTCTAAGGGGAGTTCTCTGTGCCTCTAGGATTTCAGTGTCTGTTTCCTTCCCCAGATTGTGGAAGTTTTCAGCTATAATTTGTTCAAGTACCCCTCCAGCCCCTTTCTCTCTCTTCTTCTTCTTATGGAATTCCTATGATATGGATATTGTTCTGTTTGATTGCATCACTCCGTTCTTGAATTCTCCTTTTGTGCTCCTGGTTCAATTTATCTCTCTTTTCTCAGCGTCCTCTTTTTCTATAATTGTATCTTCTAATTCACCTATTCTCCTCTCTGACTCTTCAGTCCGTGTGGTGGCCACCTCCATTTTATTATGCACCTCGTTTATAACATTTTTTAATTTGTCACAACTATTTTTAAGATCCATAATCTTTGTAGCAATAGCATCTCTGCTGTCTTCTATGCCTTTTTCAAGCCTGCAATTAATTTTATGACTATTGTTCTAAATTCTTGGTCAGTTATGTTGCTTATATCTGTTTTGACCAATTCTTTAGCTGTCACTTCTTCCTGGAATTTCTTTTGAGGAGAGTTTTTCTGTTTCATCATTTTGGCTAGCTTTCTGTCTCTTGTAAGTTTTAAAAGCCTGTTCTGCACTCTGCACCTGCAAGTGCTAATATATTAAAGGAGGCTCATAGACTATACAAGGCCTGTCCATTCAGGAGTATTCTTTTAATGGTGACCCTTGGTCTCTCGTTGTGACTTTGGTTATTTTATTTCCCTATTTGTAGTGATATTTGGGATTCTCCACCATGTGTACTTTGGTTTGTTTCTTGAGGTATCCCTAGAAAGGAAAACAGACAGACAAACAGGGAACAAAGCATGCAAATGCACAAACAAATCAAACAAACAAGCAAACTGAAAAACAACAACAACAAAAAAAACCACAAAACAAAAACAACAAAAGACAATCCAGAAGCATAAAACCAGAAATACAAATAAATAGCACGGTGGAGGCAGTGCTGATGGAAGAGCATATACAAAGAGAGAAATGACAGGGGTGTGGATAAAGAGAAATTGAACATTGACCATTAGGCATAGGGACTAAACGGCTTAATTTGGAGAGAGAAAAAATACATCAGGAGGTGAGGAGGAAAAAAAAATGAAGATAATGTTACCCAGAGAAACTATATAGTCTAACTATTTCAGAGAGAGAGAGAAAAAGGAAGGTAATGAAAAAGGTGTAGAGCATGCATCAAGAGAATGGATTAAATATGCCTGTTTATGCAAACCTATAACCAGAATAACCAATACAGAGGAGGGGAGAAATGAGATAAGGGAGAATATATCTGAATACCAAGAATTAATCTAGAGCTAATTTCGGCAATGCATCAGTGCTGGTCTTGAGGGAGGGGCGGTCTGTTTCCGCAGCATCTATCTGGCTCAGGTAAAAAGCAGCTACCCAACGCAGATGGGCATGGTTTGGTGTAGGCGGGTCTCGCCTCCACTTTGGGTCCTATGGGCTGCTCCCTGAGGCCCTACCTTGGTGGTTGTGGGGATAAAAATGGCGACTCCCAGTCCCTTCTCGAATCAGGTGTTCCAAATCACTCCTTTGGGTCCGAGTTCACTGTGCTGCTGGTGCAGCCAAGGTGGGCTATGTTCTATGTCCCACGCCCAGCTGCGTTTCAAGCTCTTACTCCATGCACACTAATGATACCACCTGAAATGTAATCCCGCAAGCTGGGGCACTTCTTAGCAGGGGACCAAGCAGGAGACTGAGCAGGGGACCGGTTCCTCCTGATGCCAACTGCGTCCCTTGCATACTGTCTATCCCAGAGGGAATTTCTGGGACTGAAATTCTGGGCTGGCACCCAGCCCAAAGAAAGCTCCCAGTTAGAGATGGGATCCCTCTCCAAAAGCCCTGCAGTTAGATATGGGATGATAGGATCCCTTCCCGTCCCAGGTTGAGATTTTTCTCTTCTCCAGGTACAGTTCTACAATTCCCCAGCTGCTCTTTCTCTTCCCTTTGTCTCTCTGCAGAAGGGGCTCCCTCCCCTCTGTGCCTCAATGTCCTGGTGTGTTTTTATCTTCCCCAGTTCACACTCATACACCTATGAGGCTGTCTTCTTGTGGACTCCATCTCTTTTCCTCCTAGACTCTTGTGGTTCAGAGTCCTTTGGCTTCAGCCCTTCTTTGATAGCAGGTGGGAAGTACAGAACTCCTTACTTCTCCACCATTTTCCCCAGATCCCTAATGATTATCTTTTGAGTCTCCTGTTATTTTTCACTGGTTCTTCTAATGCACTTTTTCATGCCTTATTATCTTGTTCGTCATATTTGTCTCCTTGAACTTTTTCTCTGAATTCTTGCAACCTATTTTTTTTTTCATTTTTAAAAACATTTAAAAATGTTTTTATGTATTTTTAAGGTGAGGAGATGGGCAGAGAGAGAGGGAGACACAGAATCCAAAGCAGGCTCCTGGCTCTTAGCTGTCAGCTGTCTTAGTGTCAGCAACACACAGAGCCCAACGTGGGATGCAGCTCATGAACCACGAGATCAAGACCTGAGCCGAAGTCAGAGGCTTAACCAACTGAGGCACTGCCTTTCTCTCTGAAATTTTAGGAAAGACCTCAGGGAAATTCTTCAGTTTGGTGGTTTGATTTTTGAAACGTCCACTTTGCTGTTCACTGCCTCAACCATTTTTTCAATTCTTGGAATTACAGAGCTCATTGTGGTCCTGCTCTCAAGTGAACACAGGGTTACTGACTTCTGAAGTCAGTGAAGGTTAGCCTTCATGAAGATGTGCTTGCATAGTGTAGCTACTCACTGAACCACATCCCTGGGTGTGTCTCACCTTGGAAAGCTTAGGAAACTTTTCAAATCCCACTTTTATCTTTGCTTTCAGAAAACTACTTTCATTTACCAAAAATAAAGTAGTAGAGCACTTAGGAAAAATGAGACACAGCCATGTGTAAAAATAAACATTATTTGCAATTTTAAATTATGAAATAATTGAGATACATAGTGATCAACAAAACAACCAGTCAGCGATCTGTGCTAAATTAGCTTTTAATCTATGCCCAAATTCCTAGAAAATATCAAAACCCCTCCTCTTCTGCTAACATAGCAAGGAAAATATCACTTCTTAGAACACAGGATTTACTACTGCTTATCTGGAAGTATGCCCATTCTTAGTCATGGTGTTAAATTCCTGCGGCAACCCAGAAACCCAGGAGATATGGCACAATAGAATTAATGGATGCAGATGTTTCCTCTTGCACAATATCACATAAAGTACACTTGTTTCTTTAAAATATCAAGACAAAAGTGTTAATCACATGTAGTAACAGAAAGAGAAACACACAATATGGTCTAGAAGTCTGTCTAATCACTGAACCTCTGTATTGATTAATCTCTGGTCCTCTGTTGCTCATGAGACACTCTTGCACAAGGATATGCGTCCTATACATCTATATGTTACAGGTGATTTGAGGTTCAGAATAAAAAGGAAGCTGATCTTCTTGGAAATAGGGCCTTTTGCATTAAGACCCATATCACTCTTTTCTGAGGTTTATATTCTTCATAACTGAGATTTTTGAATTTTAAATATTGAGGCATTTCTCCTGGCTATGGCGTAAGATTATGGAAAGCAGAATCTGAGGATAAAAAACAGGAGTATGTTTTCTATCCCAGTCTCAACTCTCTAAGACTTCACTACACCTTGTCGGAACCCAACCAAGGGTACAAGGGAAACAGCCAAATCTAGACTTTCTTGTGTACCAGAAGTTCAGCTTCTTATATATAATTTCACCAACCACTTCCCCCTTGTTAATTATTGGAAAAGTAACTTCCTAATGGAGAATTGTTCTGCTTAAAATACAAAAAGAAGAAGAAGAAGAAGAAGAAGAAGAAGAAGAAGAAGAAGAAGAAGAAGAAGAAGAAGAAGAAGAAGAAGAAGAAGAAGAAGAAGAAGAAGAAAGAAAGAAAAAAAAGAAAGAAAGAAAGAAAAGAAAAGAAAGAAAGAAGAAAAGAAAAAGAAAAAAGGAACGTGAATACATTGCTGTTGTTGCCAAAACCAGGCACTAGATCACTTCCTCAGCAAAGTGCCAGTTTGTCATTCCCGATTCTGTTTACATAATGAAGACGGATGACTCTATAGCAATAACAGACATGGAATTTCCTAGGGAATGCTAATGAGCCAACTAGTCAACCAAACCTTAACTGTGACAGACATGTTCATTATTCTTATTACAACAAATTTTTTTTGTTTGGAAGTTAACAAATCTTTGATCTGGTATAGCTGCTCTTGCTTTGGGCAATCCGTAAATGAAGAAATTCATCCATTATTTCCAGAAATGAAATAATAGGTTAAATCTGAGAACCAACCTACTTAGGAAATTTGTTTTAAAGAGATCTCTCAATACTAATAGTAATCTCTGCCCTACCTAAAGTGAGTTGCTATAAAGACACATGCTGGTCTTCTGGCAGCCTTGACCCGTACTGGCATCTCTGGTTCTTGAGGTAGAACACTAGGTAGGGATGGAATATTGAAGGTGAGGGGTCACACCACCACAACTAGCTACAAAAAAGTTGTAGACTGTTTGGCCTATTGATGCATTGGTTCATAACTGATGAAGAATGGAGATGTTGAGCTTCCAGTTACTTCTCATGCATTTTCCAGTCCTTGTGCCAATCACAGATTTATAATGGGAGAGTGAAGCAACTGTAATTCATCCCACAGTTAGGATAGTTGTGGGTGAATGTTTTTTTCTTGTACTGTACATTTGAAATAAATTCCATAATTAGTAACAACAGAAAAAGATTCTCTCCTTCCTTCTGTTTAGGGCATCTTTGATTTCCTTGTTCCTCAAGCTATAGATTAATGGATTTAGCATTGGAATTATAACAGTGTATAAAACTGATGCCAGCTTGTTTTGGCTCAGGGAATCACCAGAGTTAGGATACATATAAACAAAGATACCTGAGCCAAAGAAGAGAGTCACAGCTGTTAGGTGAGAAGCACAGGTGTTGAAGGCCTTGGACCTGCCTTCAGCTGAGGTGATCTTCAGAATGGTGGCAACAATATAACCATAGGATATCATGATAACCAAGACAGATGTGAGTCCAAATATCCCTGTGAGCACAGAGGTCATGATTTGAAAGAAAAAGGTGTCAGAGCAGGATAGGATCAGCAACTGGGGAAGATCACAAAAGAAATGGTTGATGACATTTGGCCCACAGAAACGGAGCTGAAGTAAGGCACACAGCTGGACAAATGAGCCACAGAATCCAGTTACACAAGATCCCCCCGCCATCTGCACACAGAGGGTGGGCGACATGATGGCGGTGTAGAGCAGAGGGTTACAAATGGCAGCATATCGGTCATAAGCCATGGCTGCCAGGAGACAGCACTCACTCAGACCCAGGCTAGAGAAGAAGAAGTACTGTATAGTGCACCCTGCAAAGGAGATGGATTTCTGCTTCTTGAAGAAATCGGAGAGCATCTTGGGTGCAATAGTGGAAACATAGCAGATGTCCAGCAAGGACAGGATACTGAGGAAAAAGTACATAGGTGTGTGCAGATGGGAGTCCACCCTGATGAGAGTGACGAGGCCCAGGTTCCAGGACACTGTCATGAGGTAGATCCCTAGGAAGACTGAAAAAAGGACGATGGCGAGCTTTGGAAATTCAGAGAATCCCAAGAGAATGAACTTCGTAATTGCTGTGCTGTTCCTTCCCCCCGCCATTGCATCAGTAATTCTAGGATAAGTAGAAAAGAAGAGAATAAATCTTTAAGTCAATTGTTATCTGAATTTCTATTGACACCTTCTACTCACACTAAACACAAAGCCAAGAGAAATATAGAGCTGTTTTAGAAAAAATAACCCTGGTTAACTTTGTCCCTAAATAGTTACAATGGTCCTGCACATCAATTCTCCCACATGTAAAAGAGGATAATTTCACCAACCACTTCCCATCTATTAATTATTGGAAAAACAATTTCCTCATGGAGACTTGTTCTACTTAAAATACCAAAAAAAAAAGGAAAGAAAGAAAAATTAAAAAGTAACATGAAGATATTGTTGTTGGTTTCAAAACCAGGCACTAGATCACCTTCTCAGCAGAGTTCAACAGGCTCTGTGCTGATAGCATAGCTTTGGATTCTCTCTCCCTGTCTCTCTGCCCCTCTCCTGCTATCTCGCTTTCACTGTCTCTCAAAATAAATAAACATTCAAAAGGTCAACTTTAGTGAAGTATGATTTACAAACAATAAAATATATCAATTTTATGAGGTTGACAAATTTGCTCTCCCATTTGCCACCACCACAATCAAGACATAGGACATTTTCTTCCTTCCTAAATATTCTCTTATGTCTTTTTAAAATATAAGTCTTCTCTCCTAACCCTTTGCCTTAGGCAGCCACCAATCTGCTTCCTGTCACTCGATATTAGAGGAACTTCACTAGACTTTTAAAACAAATGGAATCAAATTGTAAGTAGCTTTTTATGTTGGGTTTCATTTGTTCAACAAAATCTTTCTGAAATTCATCCATGTAGTTATGCTCTTCATCCATAGTTTGTTTTTTTAATGGTTGAGTAATATTTCCTTGTATATATACCACAATGTGTTCATCCATTCACCTGTTGATAGATATCTGAGTTGTTTCTAACTTCTAGCTATTATAAAGAAATATTTTATGTTTTTTTCAAGCAAATCATGGTGTAAACATATGCTTTCATTTTTGGGGGGGGGCGAGTAAGTACTTTGCAGCTGAGTTGCTGGGTTATATGGTAAATGTACATTTAACTTTAAAAGACAATGTCAAATTGCTTTCCTAGGGCATAATTTTTAAAAGCTTTATTGAGATATAATTCACATACCATACAGTTCACTTGACTGTACCATTTTACATTGCCAGCAACAGCTATAAGAATTTCAATTTTTGAGGATAAGAAAGAAATTATATTTTTCTTACCTCCATAGGATCTGGTTACTTTTGTAAAAAATCTAAAAGAAACTACATATCAATATGAGAATTAATCATTATTTCTACATGATCTGAATGTGTATGTAGAAAACAAAAAAGATTGTACAGGCAACTCATTGGAAGTAATGAGAATTTAGCAAGATCAACATATAAAAAATAGTGTTCAAAATCGATTTAATGAAAGAAATCACTATCACAGAGATAAAGTTCAAGTTGGAGGCAGCAAAAAGAAAGGGGGGGGTAGACAATATACTGCTGAAAACAAAGTCAAAGACAGAAGAAATAGGCTTGTTAAAAAGTAAGTAAAAGATTGAAAGAGTTGAAAGGATTAGTGAGAATGTAAGAGACATAGAAGACAGAGTGCTGCTGGCCCTAAAGAAAGCAAACCAAAATAAAGGAAAAGAATGGTACTGAAAAAATATTTCAGTAATATATTCTGTAATGAAGAGTTAATGCCACAAATCTAATGAATGCAACTTGTCAAAATAAAGTTTACACACTGATTTAAAAAAAATCAGAGGCAGCTGGCTGACACAGCTGGTGGAGCATGTGACATTCAATCTTGGGGTTGTGAGTTTGAGCCCCCATGTTAGGCATAGAGCTCACTTTAAAAAATAATAAAATAAAATCTTCAAATTATTTTTTTAAAATCTTCTGAGCAGTCGTAAAAATAACAAATTACCTCAGGGGAAAATATCAATCCATCTTTACATGTCTGCATATAAGATTCAATATCAGAAGAGAGGAAGTCATGTTTTAAAACATTTAAGACAATTAAAGTTTGGGATCAGAGAGAGTGGGATGCCCCAAATCTGGTGCCCAACCAACCTGTCATTCAAGACTTCAGGCAAACTTACATCCATTTTTAAAAACGAGAGAGACACCTGGGTGTCTCAGTACATTAAGCTGCCAACTCTTAATCTCAGCCCAGGTCATGATCTCATGGTTTCTTGAGTTTGAGCCCTGCATCAGGTTCTGTGCTGTCAGTGTGGAGCCTGCTTGGGATTCTCTTTTCTTCTCCCCTGCTGACACTGTCTCTGTCTCTCTCAAAAATAAATAAACTTTTTAAAAAAATAATGAGAGAACTCAGGAGCACCTGGGTGGCTCAGTCAGGTAAGTGGCCTGATCTCAGCTCAAGTCATGATCTCATGGGTTTGTGAGATTGGCTCCTGCATTGGGCTCTGTGCTGTCAGTGTGGAGCCTGCTTGGGATTCTCTCTCTCCCTCTCGCTATGCCTCTCCCCCTCTCATGCTGTCTTGCACATATATTCACTCTCTCTCCACTCTCTTTCTCTCTCAAAATAAATATAAATAAATTTTTTTTTAATGAGGGAACTCACAGGTCACCATACACATTAGCTCTTCTCATAAGAAGTGCGTCTACCAGAAGATGCACTTAAACCAAAAAACAAAACCACAAAAATTATAGAGAATATAATGTGATCATAACTACCACTTTATGTAAACTCTTACTCTCAGGTAGATACGGTCAGTAAATAAGACTGTAGGAAAAAAACAATACATAAGAATTTAATCGGAATTTAAAAGTCCACACCTTGGTTCTACCCCTTACTATAGCTCTATGCCCAAGTATAGCTAAATAATTCATGAGTAGTCTCAAATGAAATACGAATTTCTACAATTTGGGGAACAGGGAAAAAATGAAACGTAGACAAAGTACTTACAGGAGCCCTGAATTTTGCCTGTTTTGCACTTGGGCAAGTTACCCAAATTCACCAAACTGGGCTCTTCAATGTGCTGCTTTCTGACACTGTGATACAAGGGCAGGGGAGGGAACTGCCTTCATGGCTTTCTCTCTGATCTTTCTGCAGTTCACTCATCCCAGCCTGAAAATTATTCCTCTGAATGAGAGCTTCTCAACCATGGCTGCACCAGAATCATCTGATGCACTTTCTAACCCCCCACTGACCAGGCTGCACCTCAATGAGACCAGCATCACTGGTGCTGGGAACCAGGCATTAGTATTTGCGAACAAGCCCTGCAAACGATTTCAATGTGCAGTCACTTCAGTGTGACTACGAATCACAAGGGCTTGTTAACACACAGATGACTGGGCCCGACCTCGGAGAATTTCCTAGATAGGAAGCCAGGAGTGGAGTCTGAGAGGTTGCTCTTGGAACAAGTTTTCAGGTGATGCTGACATGGCTGGTTGAAGAGCCCACCTTGAGAGCCACTTCTCTGAAGAAGAGAGGAGTTAAATGAGTTTGTTGGTACTAGAGCATAAGCAACTGTTTTGAAAGCCAACAGAATGGTTGGAAGTAGTTACATCTTAGCAAAACAAAAACAAAAACAAAACCAAAAACACCCATACCTAGCACCTATGTTCTTTGTAAAAGCCCCCAGTGGCTCACCTACTGTAGAGGAGGGGTGCATGGTTGTTGGAGGAAGCCTTCAGCCTTTGTCAGAACCTGAGACTAAGACAATGTGTCCAACTGATATTATCATTTACTTTTATTAGTGCATAAATCTGCCAACTATGTAGAACCATGATGGGTGTTCTTTACTATTGGCAAACGATCACAATCACAAGAGTAAAGAAGAGTTCTAAGAGATTCTTATATGCACTGAAATATTATCATCCCATTTTGGGGGGAAATTCTATGCATATTATATGCAAAAAAAAGTTCTATCATAGAAGGAGAAGCAGAGTTTGAAATTCTCTAAGATGATAGCTGGACTAAAATGAGAAAAATATGTCAAATGTCTGTGAGTATCACTGTGTATCCTCACCACTTCTGCTGAGCCAGCTTTAGGGGTGAAGGGATCCAGAAATCCTGAGATAATAACTTTCCCTTGGGATCTGAGGATATTGCTTTTAGTGAGATTGATTTAGCATAGGCTTTTTCTGTAGCAAATCATGTTATTGTGATTTGCAAAGTTGACAGTAACAGGTTAGACATTACTGCCCATGTAAAGTTCTTAAGTTCAAAAGTTGTTCTCTCATTACATACTCCTTGCAATTAGGGAAAGAAGAAAGGAAAGGAAGGAAGAAAAGAGAGGAAGAGAAGAAGGAAAGACGTTCCTATTTAGAAAATTCAAAGAATATTGTGACCCACTTAAAAAGTCAGGACATGCAGACCAATGCTAGGGAACATTTAGCTCACTGATTCCTGAACTTCTTTGTATTTCAGGACTTGGGGTAGGTTGTGGGGTTGGTCTTATTCACTTGTATGTCATATGCTTTACATTCTACCTAGGTCCTTAAATAAACTGGAAACAAGAAGTTACAAAATGTGAAGTAAATGTCGATTCTTACTGAAACCCTTAGGCATTTTGATCATAAAAATAGTTTGCATATTGACAGACTTTGAACCTCAGACAAATCAATTGTTAACTTTCAGAGTACAGTATCATAAATGTCTGCCCTTTTGTTTATTTCTGTCTTCATCAATAATAATAATAAGGAATACTTATTGACCACTTACAAAAACCCTCTTTTATTTTAACTTTTTATTACTTATTTTGAGAGAAAGAGGTGCAAATGACCAAGGGGCAGAGAGAGAGAGAGAGGGAGAGAGAAGGAGAGGGAGAGAGAATCCCAGGAGGGGCAGAGAGAGAGAAAAAGAGAAAGAGGGAGAGAGAGAGAGAGAGAGCGAGCGAGCTCGAGTTTTACCTGATGCAGGACTTGAGCTCATGAACCATGAGATCATGACCTGAGCTGAAGTCAGATCCTTAACTGACTGAGCCACCCAGGTGCTCCCAAAACCCTATTTAATTTGGGCACATGAAGTCAGGAATTTGCCTAGGGTCCCAATGCTAACAAGTGGCAGACTTGGAAACCACTCAGGTGGACTGGCTCCAGAATTAGGCATTTAACAATTACAGTATCTTGCAACTTTACATTAAAGGTTTGTGTATCTTTCATCTTTATTTTCCTGTTCCTTAGAATTGTACTATTTAATTAGATTAATAAAATTTTAAAGTATAAACAAAATAAGTTTTAAAGTATAAACAAATCAGAGTAGGTAGGTCAAAAGGTCACATTGGTCTAATAGCAACTATAGCTAAAGTAAATCATCTCTTACATCAACTATTATAATTATTAATATACCCTGCAAGGATGGGTCTGCAATGATGGCATTGTTAAGGACAATCTTCAATATTTCAAAAAGCGATAAAAATTATATATTTATGCAAAATAACACTATAAAATTGCTTTGGAGCAAATATATATCAACTCCCTCTGGCTACTCTATTTCAGACTAAGCAAAAGTTTCAAGATTCCTAATGAATGTAAATGGGAAATTAAATTAACTATTGAGAAGTTCCACCATTTCCAAACTATATGATGTTGAGCAAATCACTTCATCACTATGTGTCTCCATTTCTTCATCTGTAAGGGAGAAATGACCATCACTTCATTGTGGTTTTGTGAAAGCCCATTTAAGCATGGTTATGTAAAGTAGGCAACAGAGTGCTGGTAACAGTAAGTTCCTGAAAATGGGAGTTTTTATATTAATAATAAATAATAATTATTATATCATAAAGGTGTTTTGCAAACTAAAAATCCTTTACAAAGAAAAGAAGGGATCATATGGTGGTGAAATTTGGGGGTTCCTTGAGCTACCAGAAAACTTCCATGCCCTCCATCCCTCATTCCGCCCATTTGCCAATGCCTGAAATTCCATGTGAGAGGTTTTTCTTTCAGTTAAGATACCTTGGATCCAGTTAAAAACTCAAATAATCCCATAGGGATAAGGAAGAGGGAGCATAATAATTGTGTGAAAATGAAAAAATAAAATAGTCATTGAAACTGGATGCATGAAATCTCTGAATTGAGTGCATAGGACAGCAGGGTTGCAAGAAGAAGAAAGAGCCAAATTGTCCCATTCTGATTTTACCCACCCAGGTATTCTTGTAGATGATCTGACAGGTGGGTCTTGGTGAAATCTGAGGGGTGCTGCTTCCACACCTGCCTTGTCCTGAACCTGTACCTTCTTCTTGACTACACTTCAGAGGTGTACAGAATTCTCTAGGGAATTGGAGGAGATAAACATCATAATATGAGCAGTGGGGATGGGGATGTTTACTTCCCCTAGGCTCTGCGCTATCAGCCATGGCTTCCACTAGCCATTGCTTTAAGAGAGGTCTTCCAAATCAAGATTCTCTTAAATGTCTCCTTAGGGTCCAGAGTGGCAAGAGAAGAGGCAATTAACAGAAGGCACCATTGTCAGCTAATCATTCTCCAGAGTGATGGATGGAAAAATGCTCCCAGGTGAGTCCACCTCTTCACATTATCATGTGCCCCTCATGACCTAATTGAATCAAATTCCAATTTCCTTTTCAGACTTTCAGAATCAGCAGATAAACAAAGGGTTTTCAATGCAGGGGTATCATATAATTTATTACCCAAACTGAAAGACTTCGGTCATGAAAAAAGAATTACTGACAATCGTGTCAGGACAACAAACATAAACCAGGCTTGTCCCAGGCAAACCAGATTGTATGCTCACCCAATATTTGAAGAGAAAAAGCTTCTTCACAGCAAAGGAATCAATCAACAAAACTAAAAGGCAAGTGACAGGATGGGAGAAGATATTTGCAAATGACATATCAGATAAAGAGTCAGTATCCAAAGTCTATAAAGAATTTATCAAACTCACCACCCAAAAAAACAAATAATCCATTTAAGAAATAGGCAAGTGACATTAACAGACACTTTTCCAAAGAAGACATCCAGATGGCTAAGAGATACATGAAAATATGCTCAACATCACTCATCATCAAGGAAATACAAATCAAAACCACAATGAGATACCACCTCACACCTGTCAGAATGGCTAAAATAAAGAACTCAGGAAACAAGAGATGTTGGCAAGAATGCAAAGAAAGGGAAATGCTTTTGCATTGCAGTGGGAAGGCAAACTGGTGCAGTTGTTCTGGAGAACAGTATGGAAGTTTCTCAAAAAATTAAAAATAGAACTACCTGCTGACCCAGCAATTGCACTACTTAGGAATTTATCCAAAGGATACAAAAATGCTGATTCAAAGGGGGAACATGCACCCCAATGTTTATAGCAACATTATCAACAATAGCCAAATTATGGAAAGAACCCAAATGTCCATTGATGTATTAATGGATAAAGAAGATGTGTGATATATATACAATGGAATAGTACTTGGTGATTAAAATAATGAAATCTTGCCATTTGCAACAACATGGATGGAACTAGGGTGTGTTATGTTAGATGAAATAAGTCAGTCTGAGAAAAAAATATCATATGATTTCACTCATATGTGGAATTTAAGAACCAAAATAGATGAATAGGGGAAGGGAAGGAAAAACAAGGTAAAAATAGAGAGGGAGGCAAACCATAAGAGACTTTTAAGTATAGAGAACAAACTGAGGGTTGCTGGAGGGGTGTGGGTGGAGGATGGGCTGAAGGAGTGATGGGCATTAAGGAGGACACTTGTGGGGATGAGCACTGGGAGTTATATGTAAGTGATGAGTCACTAAATACTACTCCTCAAATCATTATTACACTATATGTTAGCTAACTTGGATTTAAATAAAATTTAAAAATTAAAAAAATACTGAAACTATTGTTTAAAATAATCAAATACAGAAAACCACATAAAAACATATGGCTTGAGAACAGAGAACACCTTTGCAGCTGCCACCCAAGTGAGAAGATAATATTTTGTTACCTGCCTCAAATGTCTCCCATGTATTCCACCCCACTGGAACCCCTCCTTTCTATGTAAATATAGCCACTATCCTTATTTAATAATAATCACCACCTTACTTTTGTTTATATTTTCATCATTCAAGTATGTATACCCAAATTCTAAGATGGATTTTGGATTTTTAAAAAACATGCCAATTCTCTCTCTTTCTCTCTGTCTCTCCATCTCTGTGTCTCTGGATCTCTGTGTGCATGTATAAGTGTCTCTGTCTCTCTCCCTCTCTTGGTCTCTTTCTATGAAATTTATGTTTTTCCCTCAGAACTTCTTATAGTCTGCATTTTTCTAATTCACTCCCCATGATATAATTTAGTATATATTTTTCTGTCCTTTGTATTTCATGTAAATTGGTAGTTGGATATAGGAGCTTAATATGGTTCAATTATGATAGATTTAGCAAGATTATCCCATAGATAATATTGGACACTTGTTTTTAATTCCACATATTGAAGGCACATATATTCATCCTGTGTCATGTCATAAGTGCAGGGCTTTGTCTGGCTACCCACTCTGAGCACCCATAGGAAACCATGAGAAGTGGTTACATGGCTCACAGATTCATCCTGGTTGTTACATGTTACATGCCACTTTAGTGGATTTTAAAAAGTCTTTCTCTCCCTTTATTTCCCTCTCCAGTAAGCAAATTTCACAGAAGTTTGTTCTGATTATTTAAATTAACTTCTAGTTTTAGATTTGTGCATCTTTCATGTAAATGATTGTTCTCTCTTCTTACTTTAGCATCATCCACTGCAATGTAATGAGACAGATCTTGTTAAAGAATGTGTACATATCCGTTCAAATATTTTGGAAGAAAATAGAAAAAGAAAGCAGTAGGGTTTTTTTTTCTCTCTTAAATCAAAGATACGGTTAACATTTTGTGTGGAAAAGGTAGTGAACATGAGGCAAGATACTGTCAGTTTATGCCCAAGTGAAATGGATGTGTGGTCTTGCAGATTGCTAGTAACGCCAGTAACAGGCTATAACAACAACAAGCCCAGAAACAGGTGAGGTGAAGAGGATCCTAAGAGGTGGATAAGAAGTATCTGATATAGATAACCCTTTGCATGACTCAAATTTGTTCATGCCCTCCTATTGTACCTCTAATACTGTAATATGGAGGCTCCATTTTTGTGGGAACTAAATTCCCTCAGTTGCTCCCAAGAGGAGAGATACAGTCAATAGGGCTAGTGAAGCAAGTTTCTTTTTTGACACAGTAGCTACTTCTGAGGTCCCAGCAGATTAATCTTATATCTCCACTACTAAGTGCAGATTTCCCTCATTCTCAGCCGTTATTTCAGATGGTCTTGGCTGCCTGTCTTGAGAGTTAACCCACAACTACGTCCCTGAAGAATCTGAGCCCTTACTGTGATCTTAATAGTTTTTGGTTGCTGCAATTGCCCATTAACTAACTGTTCTCCTGGGCATCAAGTGATGCCCCAGTGAATTCCCTGGACTCCAGACACACTCCTTCTAGCTGACTGTGTAGCAGCAACCCTAACTCCTCATGATAATCGGGTCAACTATCCCCACCATTCTTTGCCTGATGGTCTATTAGCATCAGGTGAAAAATCTCAAGTTCATTGGAGTCCTTCTGTGTCCCCTGACAAAATGATTCTACCTGGGATCTAGAGCCTCTAACTTGGTAGAACTTAAGATGATGGGAAAAGAAAGCACAAATTATAAGAGTAGGTCACTGGGAATCACAGTGAAGGGGTGAAAATTCTACTCCATTCTTTGGTTACTGGGGCCATGTACTTAAGGTACCAGGAAAAAGCGCTTGTTTACTTAGTTCATATACAGCTTCCTGGAAGATAGTACCTTAACTATTAGAAATTTTCTGACACCTTAATTCAGCTATTAAATCAGATATTTCTGCAGAAAGACATACAATAAAAGGTTAATAAATCTCATGGTCATACTTTCTTTGTTCACCTTCTTTGCCATAAACTGTATCCTTTCAACTGAGGTAATGTTCATATGGGATAGACTAGGTGTTCTGTAAGGCTTAGATGGTGGTCCTGGCAGAGATACTGCATGCATGGAAAGCAGGCTTTTAGCTTTAGAATATCTTAATTCAAGAGCATAAATCACTCTTCCTTCTAAGATGGCAGAGTTCACTATTATATATCTACCACCAAGTGGTTGGCTGGTGTTCTTAAGTACCACTGAGGGTTCTGGCTTCATTTATTTGTTAGCACATTGGACATTCAGTGGTGTCAGTAATTTGGCCTTGATGAGAAAGAACTTGAACAAGAACTTGAACACTGCCTTCAACCATTCCACCATGGTCACTCACCGATCATGATGGTTATGAACTGTAATATACAAAGAGAGAGGCTGGATGACATCCACAGTCTTTGTCCATCTGTCCATCTAAGTATAACTCCCACTGGAATGGGTGTTTTTTAGTGAGTCTTAACATGTGACAAAAAGAGCTGTGTGCTTTGTGCCCATAGGTTCACCCATATACTTCTTCCCTGGATGTTTTTGTCTGCAGTCTTCCAATACTGCTCCTTCCAGGCTCCTAGCCAATCAGTCAAGCTATGTGACACTACTTAAGAGTCCATATGTATCCTTAACCCAGGAGCTTTCTCCTTCAATGTAAATTGGACAACTAGGTGTGCTTCTTGGAACTCTGACCACTAGGAGGACTTCCCTTCACCACTGTCCTTTAGGGCCACTTTCTTGGGCAGTAATAGTCTGCTTTCCAAAATAGATGTACCAGTGTGTACTCTCATCAGCAGATGAGGACTCTGTTACTGCATATTCGTGTCAACACTTGACATTGTCCTACTTG
Organism: Helogale parvula; assembly: GCA_004023845.1. Classification (NCBI taxonomy): domain Eukaryota; kingdom Metazoa; phylum Chordata; class Mammalia; order Carnivora; family Herpestidae; genus Helogale; species Helogale parvula. The sequence goes on along the minus strand of PJEM01003562.1, from coordinate 23,915 downwards.
TTAGTTTTTACTTAAATGGTAGATGTGGAATTGTACTGCTCTATAACTAATGAGATTCAGATATTTTAGCAGGTTTCAAGACCATTTGTACATTCTTATGAAATTTCTATTGATTTGCTTAGCCCATATTAACTCAGACATTTGTCTTTTTTATTTATAGGAGTCCATTATATACTCTAGATGGTAATCAGTTGTATTTGTCTTAGTATTTTCTCCTGTCAGGACTGGATCTTTGAGGGATTCCTAGAAGTCTCTTAATAATGTCTATATGGTGCTTCTTGGTTAGAAACATGTGGACTAAACAAGTTCATCTGTTAACTTAATCTGTTCATCTCAATAACCGATATTCAAAGGTGAATGTGGATCAAGAAATGGCAATAAACACACTTCTTTTGAAAGTGAAGGAGAAAGAGATATATAGCACTCACCAGTCTACAGCAATCCCAGTCCTACTAGGCACATCTTATGAGGAACACTCAAAGTGGGAGTGCACTATTCCATGATTAGGGAATCCATTCTTCCTAGTCCATTCTTTTCCATGATACTTAGTTCCACTTTCTGTAAAGTCCTTACTTTGATATTTCTCCTCTCTGGTCACAATTAAACAGTAAATAGAAGAAAGTCTCCTCCTTGGGAGTCTGATCAGTTGTCTCATATTGCTTCCTGGACATTGAAAACCGATGGCTTAAAAATTATTTTAAGTCCCAAAGAGCCAAGTTTCTGCTAGTCCAAATTAATATTTGACTTCTTATTTACTTGCTCAGGTCAGCTCCCCAGATCAAAAGCCACATTCACAGTTCTTTTTTAGATATCTCTGTCTTTATCTCTCTCTTTCTTTATATATTATAGATATGTATATATAGTTGTGTGTGTGTGTGTGTGTGTGTGTGTGTGTAAAATACCTTAGTCCTATCAGGACTATATATACATATATATTATACATATATTATATATATTATATATATAAAATACCTTAGTCCTATCAGGCTTCTCTATGAGAATCACACTGTAAGTCCCTAAATTTCTTTTACATGGACTATTTTGTCAAATTGAAAAGATTTACTGACCATAACCTTTAGCGATTTAGACTTTAAAATAATGGGAGTGATAACCACATCCTTGATATGGTCCTTAATGCAAGGCTGGGCTTTATTGCCCTTTTTCTGAATCCTTCTAATTTTTATCTTTACTGGTGAGACAAAGAAATCAATTTTCTCCTCTAGTTGGGTAAGTTTCCAAAACTTATTTTTTTCTCTTCTCCACGTTTTCATTTAAGTTCCAGTTAGTTAACATACAGTGTAATATTAGTTTCAGGAGTAGAATTTCGTGATTCATCCTTTACATACAACACCCAGTGCTCATCACAAGTGACCTCCTTAATACCCATCACCTTTTCAACCCATTCCCCATCCACTTCCCTTCAACAACCCTCAGTTTGTTCTCTATAGTTAAGAGTCTGTTTCACAGTTTGCCTCTTTTTCCCCCCTCTTCCCATATGTTCATCTGTTTTGCTTCATAAATTCCATATCTGAGTGAAATCATATCGTATTTGTCTTTCTCTAACTGACTTATTTCACTTAGCATGATACACTCTAGCTCCATCCACATCATTGCAAATGGCAAGAGTTCATTCTTTTTGATGGCTGGGTAATATCCTATTGTATATACAAATCACATCTTCTTTATCCATTCATTAGTCCATGGACATTTGGGCTATTTCCATAATTTGGCTATTGCTGATGATGCATCAGAGTGCATGGATCCCTTTAAATCAGTATTTTTGTAACCTTTGGGTAAATACCTAATAGTGCAATTGCTGGGTTGTAGTGTAGTTCTATTTTTAATTTTCTGAGGGACCTCCGTACTATTCTCCAGAGTGGCTGCACAAGTTTGCATTCCTAACAGTGTAAGAGGATTCCCTTTTCTCCACATCCTTACTAACACATGTTCTTTCCTGTGTTATTAATTTTAGGCATTCTGACAGATGTGAGGCGATATCCCATTGTATTTTTGATTTGTGTTTCCCTGATGATGAGTGAGGTTGAGCATCTTTTCATGTGTCTGTTAATTTGGATGTCTTCTTTGGAAAAATATCTGTTCATGTCTTCTGACCATTTTTGACTGGATTATTTGTTTTTTAGATGTTGACTTTGAAAGTTCTTTATAGATTTTGGATACTAGCCCATTATCAGACACATTATCATATGTGTCATTTGCAAATATCTTCTCCCATTCCGCCAACTGTCTTTCAGTTTTACTGTTTGTTTCCTTCACTGTGCAGAAGCTTTTTGTTTTGATAAAGTCACAATAGCTTATTTTTGCCTTTGTTTCCCTTGCCTCAGGAGACATATCTAGTAAGAAGTTGCTAAAACAGATATCCAAGAGGATATGCCTGTGTTCTTCTCTAGGACTTTGATGTTTTCCTGTCTCACATTTAAGTCTTTTATCCATATTGAATTTATTTTTGTGTATGATGTAAGAAAGTGGTCCAGTTTCATTCTTCTACATGTTGTTGTCCAGTTTTCCCAACACCATTTGCTGAAAAGACTGTTTTTTTTTCCATTGGCTATTCCTTCCTGCTTTGTCAAAGAGGAGCTGCCCATATAGTTGTGTCTCCCCTTGTAAGTTAGGGACTTCTTTTGTCTTGCTGCTTTTAGAAATTTTTTCTTATTGCTATATTTTGCAAATTTAATTACAATATGTCTCGGTGCTGCCCTGCTTTTGTTGATATTGATGGGAGTTCTCTGTGACTCCTGGATTTGGAAGTTTGTTTCCTTCCCAAGATTAGGGAATATTTCAACTATTATTTCCTCAAATAAACCTTCTGCCTCCTTTTCTCTCTCTTCTCCTTCTAGGACTTCTATGATACAAATGGTATTACATTTCATGGAGTCTCTGAGTGCTCTAGGTCTATTCCTGTGATTCATAATTCTTCTTTCTTTTATTCAGCCTCATTATTTTCTATTATTCTGTCTTCTAGAACACCTGTTTCTCTGCTTCTTTCATCCTTGTGGTCATTACATCTGGTCTGTTTCAAATCCGTTATTGCATTTTTCATTATTCTTTTTTTTAACTCTTTTATCTCTGAAGTAAGGATTTCCCTGATGCCTTCCATGCTTTTCTCAAGCCCAGTGAATATCCTTATGATTATTTCTTCTAGGTCTCCATCAGGTGTATTACTTATTTATATCTGTTTCAATTAGATCTCTGGCCATGATCTTTTCTTCTTTCTTTTGAGATGAATTCCTCCATCATGACATTTTGTCTAAGCTTAGAAAAGGCTGTTACGTTTTCTGCTCCTAATAGTAATGGCTTTATGAAAAAGAAGTCATATAGTGGGACTGGCACTTCAAGGAGTGTCTCTGGTATGTGCCACATGCACTCTACTGCTGTGTTTTGGCTGCCCAATCCTTCAGGTCAGTTGTCTGCAGAGGCTCTCCTTGCCTGCAGTGGGCAGTGTTTGGACCTTGGCCAGAGTGTGGTGAGTTTTAAGCAGGTGTGCTCTGGTCTGCTTGTTAAATGAGGTGTGACTAGAACTGAAGCCTTGCAGAGCTCTCTGGCTGGTAGACATGGTGCATGTGGGGCTTTGTGCTGGTCTTGTAGGGACAGGGCCCACTGCACTGGGACCTAGGCACACTTGCTCAAGAAAAGCAGCACCAAGAGAGCACAGGGGGGTGAGAGTTGGTATAAGCGGGTTAAGCAGCCACTGTTGGCACTGTGCTGTTTATGGAAACTGGTTTATGATGAAGGATGGGGGAAGGAAATGGCGCCTGCCAGCTCCTTTTGTCCTTGGAGAGGGATCTCCATGATTGCTGCTCTAAGGAAAACACTGCCCCTCCTGCATCCCAGGCATTTTTCAGATGGCTATTTTCACACTATCTTCATATTGCTTGCCTGCCTGGAGCAGTGCAGCGCACTTTGGACTCTATTGCAGCCAAGCCTCTTGACTTTTAAAACTCCAAATCTTAGGGACCTGGTGTGGCAGGTCATCTGGGGGAGGGTCTCACCATGCTGGGACGGATTTGCAGATTTGACCCAGAAGGGCAGTCGTGCCAGAACACAGAGTAAAGGGACTTGGAGCAAAGCACTCTAAAGAACCAGCAGCTGGGTTAGCTACCACCAGCAGGTGTCTCTGTGCCTATTCTGAGGAAAATGGTGCTCACTAGCTCTCTTGTCCCTGGAGAGGCTTCTCTGTGAATGCCACCTTTCACAGATGCACTCCAGGAAGAGCAGTCTCTCCCCATGCACTGTAGGTGATCCTCAGATTGCACAGGCTGCTTGAATGCCTTCTCTCCAGGAGTAAGGCAGTACCTTCATGTCTGACTCTATCCCAGCCATGAACTCCACCTCTAAAACTCCAGTCATTGAGTTTTTGCAAAAACTCATGAAAATCAACCCCTCTCATTTTCCTAGCCAATGGCTTTGGGAAAGTATTCTCTTTGTGGGTTCCCCCATTTGCTTCTCTCTCTCTCTCTCTCTCTCTCTCTGTCTTCCCCCCCCCTTCTCTGTGACCTGGGCTTCCTCCTCTCTGCAGCACCCATGATCTGTTTCTCCCCCAAACCATGTTTCTGCACTTCCTACCTCCCTCTATGTGGCCTCTTCTGTAATTTGTTCTGTTAGTCCTTGGGTCGATTTCTTGGGTATTCAGAATAATTTGATAGTTATTTAGCTGTGTTTGAGGGATGAGACAAGCCTAGGTGTCTCCTACTTATGCTGCTATCTTAGCTCCCCTCAAGTCTCCAAATTTCTTGACTCTCTATATTCTCTTTCATTTCCTCCTTGCAAACTGGCCAGTTGTCTTGTGAGGTTGTCTCATTTTGGTAGAGCATCGTTAAATGCATCTAATAGCAACCAATTCATGCTACAAGCATTCCATTTTCCCACATAATCTCCCTTCAAAGTTATCACAGGCGACAGTTGTACCAAACGTTTTATTGTGCCAAACATAAATTACTGTTCTCCTAGTTGTCAATAATATATTGCTTAACACCTACTGCCTGGTCTTAAAGAAATTTCCAAATGTTAACACTGAATTTTTTAAATAGCATACTACTACCTGTATAGATTTCTGTAACAGTTATGATGGACCAAGTATGTTACAGTAACAATAATCCAAAACAGATTTGTTTCTTGCTAAAAATACACATTCTTCTTTTGTCAGCTGGGGGACTTCTCTTGCACCACCATCTTGTTCCTTACAAGTCAGCCGCTGATAAGAGCACTGCGAATAAGAAAGGTAAAAAAATCACACACACATAGTCTCCAGCTAGAAGTGGTATATATCACATCTGTTCACATTTCATTTGCCATAACAAGTCACATGCCCAAGCCTGACTTCAAAGGGATGAAATACAATCCTCTCTCAGGGAATAGAGGGGAAACAAATATTTGTGAAAAGCTACACAATATATTACAAGGCTTATAAGTACCATTACGGGTCTTTTTCATACACTATTCTGAATGTTTTGTGTCCTAAGCCCTAAAAACCATCAATAAGTCCATGAAAATATTTTCTTCTCCCATCTGTTTAAGGCATCTTTGATTTCCTTGTTCCTTAGGCTGCAGATCAATGGATTTAACATGGGGATCACCACAGTGTATGCAACAGAGAACAGCTTGTTTTGGCTCAGAAAATCATCAGAAGTAGGGCACAAATAGACAAAGGTGCCTGAACCATAAAAGAGAGTCACAGATGTCAGGTGAGAAGCACAGGTGTTGAAGGCCTTGGACCCGCCTCTATCTGAGGTGATCTCCATGATGGTGGCAACAATATAACTATAGGATATCATGATAACCAAGACAGATGTGAGTCCAAATATCACTTGAGCACAGAGGTCATGATTTGAAAGGAAAAGGTGTCAGAGCAGGATAGGATCAGCAACTGGGGAAGATCACAAAAGAAATGGTTGATGACATTTGGCCCACAGAAACGGAGCTGAAGTAAGGCACACAGCTGGACAAATGAGCCACAGAATCCAGTTACATGAGATCTCACCACCGTCTGCACACAGAGGGTGGGCGACATGATGGCGATGTAGAGCAGAGGACTACAAATGGCAGCATATCGGTCATAAGCCATGGCTGACGGGAGATAGCACTCAGTCAGACCCAGGGTAAAGAAAAAGTACTGCATGGTGTGCCCTACAAGGGAGATATATATCTGCTTCTTGAAGAAATATGACAGCCTCTTGGGAGCTGTGGAGGACACAGAACAAATATGTAAGGAGGTGAATTTAGTGATAAAGAAGTACATGGGTGTGTGCAGGTAGGAGTCCATCTCAATCAGACGGATGAGATTCACATTCCAGGACCCTGTCATGAGGCAGATGCCTAGGAATTTTGAAAAGAGGATGTCTTCAAGTTTTGGAAATCCAGAGAATCCCAATAGAATGCACCTGTTAACTGTAGTGCTGTTTCTTCCTTCACCCATTGCCGTGATGTTTTTGAGACTTGAAGGGAAATAATGAAAGAAATCTCTCATTATTCCAGTATCTTCAGGTTATTATACATGGTATTACTTAGCTATTCAGCTGACTACTTTAAATAATTTCCCTGTAAACATTATAACAAGAAAAAAAAAAGAAAAAGAAACTTCTGATACATATTCTTATTTCTCTATTTCTTAGGAATATTTTTATTAACTTACATTGAAAAAGTCCATATAATCACAGATCTTCACCTACATTTAAAAAACAATTTATCTAAAGACACATACCCCATTGATGATGGGTGAATTAGGGGGCAGTGGAGCAAATTAAACTTATGAAAGAATTCAAAAAAGAAACTAAACATTATCTTGAGATCATACATGGGGGACTAACTGCCCAAACTAGCAACTAAAAATCCTGGATAAAATATTTTAGAAATTTGCCCAAATGCATCAATTAGTTGGTTTTCTTTAAAGGCAAATACTATTCAAAACAAATACTAAGTGAGAAAGAACACAGCAAGCTAGCAGAACAGTGAACCTGGTTTGGTACTGCAGACATTCCTCAAACGGAGACAACTGAGCATAGATATTTTTAGCTTCATGGAATTCAGGAATCTGGAATAAGGACCCGATCAAGGTGAAGACTCTAACAAGAGATTCCCATATAAGGCAGGACTCCCAAAGGAATATACCATTAATACCAAAAAAAGCTCAATTAACCATTATCCCACAATAATACAAAGAAAGTTGTATGTCTAGAACTTGGCATTGAGTAGAAAGGATGAAGTTGTTTTAATCTCCTCAAAGAAATTCATAACTATAAGACAGCCAACACTATTTGGAATGCCTCATGCAGTCCAATTTCACACTACTTGAAATACCTGAAAAACCTCAAATGGGAATTGAGTTTAAAGAGATACTCAGTATAGTCAATTCCATAGGCTAAGGCAATTCAATGTAGTTACTCCATAAATCACTAGTCACAAGTCAGGTATGAGATAAGGAGCTTGTGGCACATTATAAATCAAGTCACAGCTTCACTCAAAGTATTGCTATGAAATAAATGATAGCTGAAGTAAACATATGCTTAATGCTGTAGATAAAGATTTACATTCTGGGGAAATCTTATCTTGCTGTCATTTGCAGGCTGGCACCAGTCCACGGACCTCAATTTGAATAGCACTGTTTCAGATACTTGACAAAAGCAGATGAAAGTGCTCTCTGGAGAAACCTACTTCATTTCAGAGTTCAAAGTGTGTTCATAGATGTAATTCCAAGAAAATTAATAGCTCAAAGTCAAAAATCACTAAGTATATAGTTATATGAGTTAACAAAAAATTAGCAAAAGCATACCAAAAAAGGGTATAGATCATTGAATTTATCAGAATAAAAATAAATAAGTTGCACAAATTTTAAGAAAATGGACATACGTAAATATGAGTAAAGAACAAGCAGACTCATGCATGGTCCGTGAGAGCACACTGAAAACTGCCTAACTCTGTGGATCTGGGAGAGTCTCACAAGTCTGAGTGTTCAGCAATGCTCTGGGGGATGCAAGCTGTAACACCCACCCTTGCTTTGAAGGATAAAGAGAAAACATACCATTTTAAGAATTCTGTCTCAACAGAGAACAAGAAATGTGGAGCAAGAATATGCATGTAAAAAGTCTGAGAAAACTTCAGAGTCTCTATCAGGGCTGACAAAAGATACTTGTCTCCTAAAGCCAGTTGGTAAAGAAGGAGCCCACTCCTTCTTTATATGCAACAACATCAATGAAAATCTTCAGGAAACATAACACCACCAAAAGAACACAATAATTTTCTAGTAACTGGCCCCAAAGAAATGTAGATCTGGATGTGCATAATAAGAATTCAAAATAGTTGCTTTAAGGAAGCTCAGTGAGCTATATATGAAAACACACACACAAAAATCAGTGAGATCAGGCAAACAAAACACAAACAAAATGAGAAGTTTAACAGAAAGAAAAAAATTATTAATAAAAGAGCCTAACAGAAATTCTGGAGTTGAGGACTACAATAAATGAAATGAAAAATGCCATGGAGAGTATCATTATAAGGTTGGACCAAGCAGAAGAAAGAATCTGTTAAATAGAAGACAGTCCTTTGAAATCATCCAGTGAAAGGAAAACAAAAAGAAAAAGATGAAAAAAAGTGAAAAATACCTACATGGACTATGGGATACCATTAAGAAAACCTTCCTTTACACTATCAGATTCTAAGAAAAGAGAAGGAGAAAGGGGCTGAGAGCTCATTTACATAAATAATGGCTAAGAATTTCCCAAATCTAGAAAGATATTTGGACAATCAACTTCATGAAGCTCATGGAGTCCCCCAAAATTTCAACCTAAAGTTATCTCCTCTGATATATTATATTTAAACTGTCTGAATCAAACACACACAAAAAGAAATTTAAAAGCAACAGTTGAAAAAAATCCTCACATACAGGTGAAGTATCACCAAATTTCTCAACAGAACTTTGTAGGCCAGGAAAGACTTGAATACTATATTCAAGGTGATAAAAGAAAAAACTGCCAACCAAGAATACTTTACCCAGCAGAGTCATCCTTCATAGATGAAGAAGAAATAATAACTTTCCAAAGCAAACAAAAGCTGAGGTGGTACATCATCACTAGACCTGCCTTACAAGAAATAAGGAAAAGTCTTCAAGCTGAAAGGAAAGGGTACTAATAAATAATATGAAAATGAAAACACACTGACAATGGTAAGTATATAGCCAAATTCAAAGCACTCTAATACTGTAATATAATGGTGTGTTAAATACTTAACTCCAGCATAAAGGTCAAAGGACAAAAGTATTTAAAAAATAACTATATCTGCACTAATTTGGTAATGGATACACAATATAAAAAGAAGTAACTAACTTGTGACATCAAAACCATAAAAAGATGGAAGGGGAGGAATATAAGAGTAGATTTTATATAATCAAAGTTGTTATCAGCACAAAATAGACTGTTTTAACCATAAGATGTTTTATGTAAAGCCACATCATAGCCATAAAGAAAAATCCTACAGGGCACCTGCATGGCTCAGTCGGTTAAGTGTCCGACTTCGGCTCAGGTCATGATCTCACCATTCGTGGGTTTGAGCTCTGCATTGGGTTCTGTGCTGACAGCCCAGAGCCTGAAACCTGCTTTGGATTCTGTGTTTCCCCTCTCTCTGCCTCTCCATCTCTCATGCTCAGTCTCTCTCTTTCTCTCAAAAATAAATAAAAACATTAAAAATTTTAAAAAAGAAAAAAAGAAAAATCCTACAGTATATGCATAAAAGATAAAAAGAAGTAAAAGCATGCCACTATGAAAAATTATCGTTCACTAAGGAAAACAGAAAGAGAAGAAGAAAGGAGCAAGGGAACTTTGAAACAGCCAGAAAACAATTAGTAAAATGTCATTAGTAAGTCTTTACCCACCAATAATTACTTTTAATGTAAGTGCACTAAATGCTCCAATCAAAAGGCAGAGAGTGGCTGAAAAGTTTTAAAAAATAAATAAAAAGACTCAACGATATACTGCCTAATGAGATTTACTTCAGGTTTAAGGACACACAAAGGCTCAAAGGAAAGGGCTGGAAAAAGATATTTAATGAAATGGAATACTTTTCACCCCATTGGAAGTGAAATGCAATGGAAATGAAAAGAGACCAGGAGTAGCTATACTTACACCAAACAAAATAGACTTTAGGGCAAACACTGTTACAAGAAACAGTGAAGGTCATTATATAATGCTAATGGCTTAATTTATCAAGAGCATATAGTAATAATAAATATATCTGCACCTACCATTAGAACACCTAAATATGTATTAAGCCAATACTAACAGAACTTAAGGGAATAACAGACAAAAATACAGTAACAGTACTCCACTTTCAACAAAAGATAGGTCATCTAGATTAAAAATTAATAAGGAAATATTTGACTTGAAATATACTTTAGACCAAATGAACCAAAATGACATATATAGAGTATCAACAGCAACAGAACACACATTCTTCTCAAACACACATGACCATTCTCTAGGATGTCCTTAGGCCACAAAACAAGTCATAAAAAGTATGACAACTAAAATCATATCAAGTATATTTTTCAATAACAATGATATGAAACTAAAAATCAAAACCAGGAGGAGACCTGGAAAAATAAAAAAATACATGGAAACTAAACAACCCACTCCTAAACAATCAATGGGTTAAAGAAGAAAGCAAGAGAAATGAAAAATATATTAAATGAAAATAGAAACAGCATACCAGACTATGGAATGCTGCAAGAGTAGTTCTAAGAGGGAATTTTATAGAAATAAGTGCCCCCATTAAGTTCTGAAATAAACAATCTAAATTTACACCTCAAGGAACCAGGGGGAAAAAAGGAGTAAACTAAGCCCAAAGTTAATCAAAGAGAGATAATAACAAAGATCAGAAGAGAAATAAATAAAATAGACACTAGAAAAAAATTAAAAAGACTTAAAAAATAAGAGCTGGTTTTATTCAAAGATAAAATTGACAAATCTTTAGCTAGATTAACTAAGAAAAACAAAAAGAAGACTCAAATAAAATCAAATGAAAGAGGAGACATTACAATTGATAACACAGAAACACAAAGGACCATAGGATACTGCTCTAAACAATTATATGCCAGAAAATGAGGAAATCTAGAATAAATGGATAAATTCCCAGAAACATACTCACTACCAAGAATGAATCATGAAGAAATAAAAAAACCTTAAAGATGGGTAACAACTAAGAAGATTGACACAGTGATCAAAAGCTCCTCCACAAATAAAAGACCAGGACCAAAGTACTTCCTGGGTGAATTTTACCAAACATTTCAAGGAGAATTAATACCAGTTCTCAAACTCAAAAAGCACAGTAGGCTGGGGCACCTGGGTGGCTCAGTTGGCTGAGCCACTGACTTTGGCTCAGGTCATGATCTCTGGGTTCCTGGGTTTGGCCCCACATCAGGCTCTGTGCTGACAGCTTGCTCAGAGCCTGGAGCTTGTTTGGGATTCTGCGTCTCCTCTCTCTGCCCCTATCCCGTTCATGCTCTGTTCTCTCTCTGTGCCTCAATAATAAACAAATGTAAAACAAACAATAACAGCACAATAGGAGGAAACACTCCCAATTCATTATCTGAGACCAGCATAACCCCAAAACCAAAGCCAAATGAGGACATTACAAGAAAAGAAAACAACAGACAATATCCCTGATGAATACAGATGCAAAAATTCTCAACAAAATATCAGCAAACCGACCCCAACAGTGTATTAAAAGGATCATACACCATGATCAAGTGGGATTCATCCTGGGTGCAAGGTTTATTTAACATATATATAAATCAGTAAGTGTGACACATCACACTAATTGAAGATACAACGATCACATGATCATCTCAATAGATGCAAGAAAAGATTTTGACAAAATTTATCATTGTTATGATAAAAATCCTCAACAAATTGGGTATAGAAGACCATGTAGCATGGTGATTATAGTTAATAATACTATATTATATTCTTGAAAGTTGCTAAGAGAGTAGATCGTAAATGTTTTCAGCATAGAAACAAAGGTCATTACATGAGTGGATAGAGGTGTAAAACTAACACTGTGGTCATTTCACAATATATGCTTACATCAAATCTTCACACTGTATACCTTAAACTTGCACAATACTGTATGTCAATTATATGTCATTAAGCGTAGAAAAAATAATGAAATAGGAAAAACACTAAAAAATAATTTGGTAATATTAGCCTAAAATTTAACGAGGTTAGACTTAGAGATTGGATGTACATATCTTGTTTGGGGAAAAGTTAGTACATAATGATCAACACCAAGTCATCTCTTGGTCAAGTTATAGGACTTCAGTAGTAAGAAAAGAATCCTTTGGACAGAAAAATAGCAAGATACCTGCAGGAAAAAACATCAGATTGGCACTGGACTTCTCCACAGTAACACTGAACACCAAAAGGTTGTGGAGCAATATTTATAAAACTCGCCTCCTTTTATAACCAAACTGTTGTTCCTATATTAAGGCCACAGGAAAATATTTTCCACCATGAAAAATCTCAGAGAATCCAGTATCTATTAACCCTTAATGAAGAAAAAAAACCCTACTAGAATATGAATGTGAAACAACAAAGATTTTTTTTTTTTAAATATACTAGTGACAGCATTTCATTCAGTTAAAACAACCACGGCAATTATGGTTACAGGATATACAAATGTATCACATGGAGATTACTCAAACACTTTTCAGTCATTTGAAATGATAATGTAAACATATATTTATTGACAATAAAAACATGCAAGATAAAATAAGTGGAAAAACCAGGTTACAGAACAATGCAAATTGAAAAGTAAGACACACAACCATATATATACACGCACACGTAAGAAAAAACGTCAAAGTATTTACACGAAGATAATAGCAGTGATTATCTCTGGATGGTGAGAGCGTGAGTGATATAATTTTCCTCATAATGCCTTATCTGGGTAACTTACAGATTTTTAGTGGGAATATTTTGTGTTGACTATTAGGAGGAAATTTAAGATATTTTTCTGTAAAAAGATACAATTAATATAACTCATGTTTTAACAGGTTCAGATAAAATGAATTAGTTAGAAGAGTCATAAAGGCATACAAGTTTATCAATTTCCAGTGCCTAAAAAAATGGCAATAGAAAGCCATTATAAATATTTCAAAAGTCAATGAAAATGTGTACATTTCCATTATACCACAGAGATTTTTGTTTTGTTTTTTTTTCTTTAGAGATTTTAAACTACCAAATTCCTTTGCTTTGCAAAAGAATAATGACATTTTACTATGATTTCTTCAGTTCAGACTAAGAGGAAGATTTGATTGTCTTTAATAAAAATGAAGAAATTCATTAAAAAAGAGCTTAAACCATTACCTGTCCATGGTGTGTTTTGGCTAAAGTTTATAGTTTTTTTAAAAATTCCTTTCATATTTAGTTCTTTCTCTAAATTTGGATGCCTGTTTTCTTGCAAAATATGTCAGAAGCCTGTATATATATTTTTTAAATTTTTATTAAAATCCATATAGTTAGTTAACATATAGTGTAACAGTTTCAGGTGTATGATGTAATGATTCAACACTTCCATACATCACCTAGTGCTCATCACAACAAGTTCATGCCTTAACCTCCAACACCTCTTTCACCCATCCCACAGGGACCTCCCCTCTGGCAACCTTCAGTTTTTCTATAGTTAAGAGTCTGTTTCATGGTTTGGCGCGCACGCTCTCTCTCTCTCGCTCTCTTTCTCTCTTTCACTTTGCTCATTTTTCTTTTAAGAGTGACTTCTTGTTATGATGAACCAGAAAAACAAGATTCTACTGAAACTGGAACAGCTGACAGAATATGACTGAACTAAATTAAACCTTTTTCAATGTGGCCTCTTCTCTCCCTTTAGTTGTGGAGTTTGATCTGTCAGTCTTCAGGTCTATTTCTGAGGTATTTAGGATGATTTAATAGTTATCTAGTTGTGTTTGGTGAGTCTAGGTCCCTCTGCTCCACCATCGTCTTCCTCTCCTATACATCTGAATATTTTACTTATCTACTTTAAGACCTATCTGCCAAATTTACTTATAAATTTATTATTTTCTTTTCCCAACATATTTCTGTTTATTATTTTTCCTTCTGTTTCCCTTACTGTTTGTCTTGATATTCTTTTTCCAATTCATTCAATTACAACATTTGGTACTTTATTTCTTTTCAAAAGATTACCTCTGATCTTAGCATTGACTGCATCTCTTAAGCACTGTTACATTTTACTTATATTTTCCTTGTATATTAAGAGTATTCGACACCTGGTGTAGAGAGAAGGTTTTGGTGTCTGCAATCCTGAGTCTGAGTCCTTACTCCTTTACTTGCTAGCTTTGGTTCTCAACCCTTCTGGCCTCAGTTTCCTCATCTGTAAAGTCAGTATAACAACAAAATTTAGCTAATTTAAACAATTTAAATTTCTTGAATATAGCACTCATAAATAACAACATAAATAACATGACACATATATAGTGTTTATCATGTGCCAAGGGACTCTTCTGGCACATATCAACTCACTTAATCCTTCCAAAGTGAGATTTAACAAGGTAGATATAATATCTATCTAACAAGACAGATATAAGATCCCTATTTTACTGATGAGAAAACTGATGCACAGAAAGATTATGTGACTTGCCCCACATTACACAGCTGGGAGTGACAGAGCCTGGGTTTGAAACGGAGTGTTTTGGCTCAGGAGAAATTTAATTTCCAATTACAAAATATACTGATTCCTTCTCGCTGCATTAACAAACCACCAGTGTTTACTGCAACATTCATTTATATGCCACTTATTATCTTCAGGTCAGCTGAAGGTTGGCTAAGATTCAGCCAATCGAGAGGAAGCTTAAATGGGTGACTCTTTTGAAGTTGGCTGGTCTTGGTTGAGGTTGATTGAGATAGCTCTGACCCACGTGTCCCTCTTCCTAGGACCAACAGTCAGCCAGGACATGTTTTTCTCACAGCAAAGGCAGAAGCACAGGAAAGCAAGTGAAAACACACAAGGCCCTAAGGCCAATGATGAGAACAAGCACTTTGTCACTTTTGTCAACTAAAGCAAATCACAGGGCAAGCCCAAGGTGAAGACTAAAGGGAGCCTTGAAAACTGGGGCTAACAATTCAATCTATCACACAAAGTGACTGGATTTTGTGTTACTTTTTCTTAATTAATACTCTTTTGATCAGATAAGGTTACCCACATGATTACTGTTGTCAGGAATCTACTGAAATTTTATTCTGTTACCTAGTTCTAGATTTATTTTTAAAAATTTTTTGAACCTGGAAAAAAAGATATGTATTTATGATAGTCAATTTAAATCTATCACTAATGCTTTTAAATACCATATGCTTAAATTTAAATTTTGTCAACTCTAGATCTTAAAATTGATTGGATGTAAAACTGATGGAATTTTAATTGTGGTACCATAACTTTATTTTTGTATTTTTCACATTTAACTTCGCATGCTTTGTGGCTATTATTCAATGCAGTTGTTTTATTACATCGTTATGAATTGGGTTATTTTGTCAATACTTGAATTTGTTCATTCTTTCTCTTAAATTCTACTTGCTTAAATTCTAAATTGCTACTCATTTAGTTGTTTCTGTATGCTATATGTATGTTCCTCACCATCTTGTATTTAATTATTCCAAGTCATTTGCCTTTAGGAGGATCTTTAATAAGCAGAATATCATCGTGGCTGGATATCTTTTAACCCAGTGAGACAACTGAATTTTTATTTGTCTAGTTTGCAGTGTTTTGGGATCTTCTCCTCTCTAAGAAGTGAGTTTAACTCACACACACACACACACTCACCATCTTTGTATATGTCGTTTTCTGTTTGGGTGTTATTAGTTAATTGTTTTGCTTTTTGCTTGTTTTTGTTGTTGAAGTTCTCCTGATTACTCAGCTCATATTCATTCAGTACTAGTCCAAGTAGAAGAGGTCAGTGCATTACCAAAGCTTCTCCCTCACTTACTTCCAAACAAGACCTTTAGTCTAATGCAATCAGGACAGTGACATTAGAAATTTCTCAAACGTCCTGGCATGTAGATTCTTATCTCTAATTTCCAGTAGGAATAAAGATAATTCATTATTTGCAACTTTTACAAGTCATTTTGTTGGGAATGTATTGGGAATGACCAAGACATCAGTGTAAAAACTGCCATCTTGTCTAGAACCCTCAAACGGTTGCGTGTTTTTAATACAATATATTTTCCATTTTAAAAAAATACAAAATGACTTATGGGAGTAATGTCAGTATCATTGTGACATAAGAAATTTTCTTTTTTACCTAACAGAGGACCATAGGGAGAGGAAGGGGGATAGAGCGCTGGGGAGAGTGAGGGACACAAATCATGAGAGACTATTGAATACTGAAAAGGAACCATGGACTGAAGGGGGAGGGGGAGGGAGGGAAGGGGGTGATGGTCATGGTGGGGGGCACTTGAGGGGAGAAGCACTGGGTGTTATATGGAAACCAATTTGAAAATAAACTATTAAAAACTAAATAAAATAAAATAAAATAAATTTTCTTTTTTATCTCTCTTTTAACAATTAAAATCAGTATCATCTATGAACAAAAGTATTGTTTTGGGGAGTTGTGGGATCCAGCACCATTTGCCAAAGAGCCTGAGAAGAATCTTTCCCACCTATTCATAGGTACTAGGCAGACAGACCTTGGTGTGGGCTGCAGAATCAAAAAACAAGCCAACCCCAATCCCTCTTGGCTATGGTTGGGGAAAAAAACCATGAGTGGTTGGCTTGGGCAGACACCCACAGATGAGAGAATTTACAGAAGTCCAAACTTCACAAGGAGATATTTCAGCACTCAGCTGGAGAAAAAAAACTGAATTCGAATCTACTGGAGAGAGTAAGAGAAACTAGGCCAGTGCTATCCCTCCAAAGAGACAACACAACACAGAATTGAACCAATTAGCAATAATTTCTCCCAAAGGGCAAAGGAAGAACGGTGAGTGAGTGCCTGACTAGCCTCGTTGTGCTAACCTATTTCTCTCCTGCAATACCAGAATAGTGAGGCAGACCTCTATGACTGGGTAAGGAGAGTAATCAAAAACCTCCCAATACAGAAAATAGATTCTCTGGTAAATTTTGCCAAATATTTCAAGAACAATTAATAATTTTTTTTCTCAAAATCTTCCCTAAAATTGAAGAGGATGGAACACTTACAAACTGTTTCTGTTAGACCAGCATTACCCTGATACCAAAGCCAGATAAAGACACTACAACAAAATAAAAAATATAGACCAATATCCCTCATGAATGTAGATGCAAAATTTCTCAATAAAAAGTAGTAAAGCAAATTCAACGATATATTTTTAAAAATCACGCACTGTGATTAACTGGAATTTATCCTTGGGGCACAAGGATGGTTCAACAAACACAAATAAGTAAATGTGACACATCATTAATAAAACAAAAAATAAAAATCATATGGTCCTCTCAAAAGATAAAGAAAACGCACTGGACAAAACACAACACTCCTTTGTGATTAAAAACTCTCAACAAATTGGGTATAGAAGGAACATAACTCAACATAAAAATGGCCATATATGAAAAGCCTACAACTGACATCATACTCAACAGTGAAAGGCTGAGAGTGTTTTCACTAAGACCAGGAACCATAAAAGACTGCCCACTCTCACCACTCTCATTCAACATCATACTGGAGTCCTAGATAGAGCAATGAGGCAAGATAAAGAAATAAAAAGCATACAATAGGAAAGGAAGAAGTAAAATTCTTTCTATTTGCAGGTGACTTAATCTTATATACAGAAAATCAGAGTCAACCAAAACAGTGTCAGAAGTACCCAATGGATTCAGCCATGGATTCAGTAAAGTTACAAGACAGAAAATCAACATACAGAAATCATTTGTTTTTCCAAACACTAACAACAAAACGTCTGGAAAAGAGGTAAAGAAAACTATCACATTCACAATTGTATCAAAAGTCAATAAAATATTTAGGAATAAACTTAACCAAGGAAGTGAAAGATATTTACACTGTAAACTACAAGACACTGATGAAAGAAATTGAAAAGAACACAAATGAATGGAATAATATCCCATGTTCATGAACCAAAAAAATTAAAATTGTTAAAATAACCACACTAACCAAAGTCATCAATAGATTCAGTGCAATCCCTACCATATTTCCAAAGGCATTTTTCAAGGAAACAGAAAAAAATCCAAACATTTTTATGGAACCACACACACACACACACACACAAAATGGCCAAAGCAATCCTGACAAAGAACAGACCCAGAGGCATGCCACTTCCTAATTTCAAACTATACTACAAAGCTATAATAAACACTATGGACATAAAAATAGATACATAGACTAATGGAATAGAACAGAATACCCAGAAATAAGCCCCCACATACTAATATTTGACAAAGGAGCAAAGAATAGTTAATGGAGAAAGGATAGTCTATTCAACAAATGGTGTTGGAAAACTGGATAACCATATACAGAAAAAAAAATAGACTTCTATCTCACAACACCCACAAAAATTACTTCAAGAGAGATTAAAGTCTTAAACATATGACCTGAACCCATAAAACACCTAGAAGAAAACATGAGGAAGAAGCCCTTTGACATTGGTCTTGGCAATAATTTTTTGGATATGACACCAAAAGTACAAAAAACAAAAGCAAAAATCATCAAGTGTGACTACATCAAACTAAAAATCTTCTGCACAGCAAAACAAACAACAACAAAATGAAAAGGCACCCTAGGAAGTGGGGGGGGGGGTGGATATTTACAAACCATTTATGGTATGGTATGTATATAAAGAACTCACACAACTCAATAACAAAAAAATAATAATGGTCCAATTAATAATGGGCAGAAGAAATTAATAAACATTTTTCCAAAGAAGACATCCAAATATACAACAGGTACATAAAAGATGCTCCATGTCACCAGACATCAGGGAAAGCAAATCAAATTCACAGTGAAATACCACCCCATCCCTGTTAGAAAGACTATCATCGGGGTGCCTGGGTGGCTCAGTCGGTTGGGCCTCCGACTTTGGCTCAGGTCAGATCTCACCTTAGTGGGTTCGAGCCCTGCATCGGGCTCTGTGCTGACAGCTAGCTCAGAGCCTGGAGCCTTCCGGTTCCGTGTCTCCTTCTCTCTCTGACCCTCCCCCTCTCATGCTCTGTCTCTTTCTGTATCAAAAATAAAGAAAACATTAAAAAAAAAAAAGAAATAGAAAGACTATCATCAAGAAGATAAGAGATAATAACTATTGGTGAGGATGTAGAGAATAAAAAAAGCTAATGTACGGTTGGTACGAATACAAGTCCACCCACTATTAAAAGTGTGGAGGTCTCTCAAAAAATTAAAAATAGATTCGCCATATGATCCAGCAATTCCACTTCTGGGTATATACTCAACAGAAATAAAAATAGGATACTGAAAAGATAACTGCACTCCCATGTTTACTGCAGCGTTATTCACAATAGCCAAGATATGGAAACAACCTAAGTGTCCTTCAACAGATAAATGGATAAAGAAGATGTGGTGTGTATGTACATATGTATATGTGTGGGCATGTTACATGTGTGTATGTAACATATATAATTCAGCGATGAGAAAGAAGGAAATCCTTCCATTTGCAACAATATGGATGGAACTTGATGATTTTAATCTAAGTGAGATAAGCCAGAAAAGAAAAGACTAATTAATACTATATGATATCACCAGTATGTGGAATCTAAAAATGCTGAACTTATAGAAACAGAGAACAGAATGGTGTTTAGCAAGGGCTGGGCGGCAGAATCAGACATTTGTAAAGGGTACAAATTTGCTATTAAAAGATAATTAAGTTCTGAAAATCTAATGCACAGCATAGTGATTATAGTCAACAATACTGTATTATATACTTCAGAGCTACTAAGAGACTAGATCTTAAATGTCCTCACCACAGACCAAAAATAATATTGCTAATGCTATAGGCAGTAACCACACTGCAACATACAAAGGTATCAAGTCAATAGATTGCACACCTTAAACTTACAGTTATATGTAAATTATCTCAATAAAAATTTTTAATAATTATAAAATGATATTATGTAACTTTTATTTTCTTAACTCTAATTCTACCTAGTGTCATTCAGATACCTTTCAAATGTGTTCTAGATTGTGCATCAGGAAGCACAATTTTAATCATTGATCCCTCAGAGGGCTAAAAACTAAATTTTCATTTTGATGTACACAGACTCAGCTATGTATTTCAGAGTAATCTAAAAGTCTAGAGACTGGAAATCTATTAAGTGAGCCATATGAATGTCTCAAATGAGTCCTGCCCACTGACAAGGTTCTGATTTTCCTCTATTCTTTAGACCTTGTTAGTGTGTGAGCATGTGAGATTTCAAAATCAGCTTACTATAATTTCTTGGGGCTCAAGTTTCTACTCATTAACTGATTTCTTGGTCTAAATAGTCTTTCTAAAACAATTTTAATGAATAATGGGTTTGATCTTTATACAGTATTAATAATAGAACATTACTGAAATTATTTGCAAAAAACACATTCATTGGAATGATTATTTCTAACATGAAAATGATTATTAGGATCATTTAAGTAAGATTATTTGGGCCAAGAGATTAGTTATAATAATGAGTAGAAATTATCAACCACTAATCTCAATTATTTGGGCTCTTTGACTAAATACAAAGTGAAATTCTGAGTCTTTGTGCTAAAATTCATGCTCAGCTTTTCATCCTTATTTATGGTCCATGGTTCCCAATTATACCCTCCTGCACATTCAACCCTCTCTACTTTGCAACTTTCTCTAAGGGGAATGCTCTTCTCTTTTGTGAAATAAATCCTGAAAAATGAGGCCAAGCTCTTCCTTTTGACTCAACTTTCCACTGACTCCCTAATAATCCACATGAAGTCTTATTCTATTCATATCCCTTAGTCTGTGGCTCTATTTCAATCATCTTGCATCAAACTATGCCTAAAATGTAGAATTACTATTTTATATATGGGTCTGTGTCCTAACTAGATATGAGGACAGGAAGATTTTCTAATTTATCTTTTCATCCCTACCACCCACCTAGATGTATGTATCTAGCAGATGCTTAGTGAGGCTTACAGATTGGCTGTTCCCATGTGATACTACATGGCTAAATGTCTATGCAATTACTGTGGGCAAGCTAACTGGTCTTTTTAGTCCTATAGACTGATCTAGTTTAGAATATGTGGTTCATCTAAGAGTAGAATCTGGTTTATACCATTGGTTTAAATGTTCTTCAGGGACAAGTCTGAATAACTATGCTTTATTTTCCCCAGGTTTTTTCTTTAAAATAATACTTAAAGGAATTTCCCATCAGTACTTCTAGCTAATGTTTCTCAACAGCAGCTGACTAAGGCATTTCTTGGAAGATAGCAGCTCCTGGGAACCTCACCCATCCACAGCTGCTCCAAGAAGGTTAACTTCCAGTTACCATCAGCAGCTCTTATTCATCACCTCCCGAGCTCATCTGAACCCATCAAGAGAGAGATCTGTGCAGTATTATGGAAATATCTTCCATTAACATCTAGCAGAGTCGAGCAGTCTCCTAAGGAAGGCTTCACAGAACATAGCAACAGACCTCCCATACATTCTTATACATACGTAAAGAGCAATGCTTCAAGAACATACCTCTACCTGCATTGGAGTTCCAAACATCCTTTGTTCATATTACAGTTTCCTTGGCATGGGGTCACTCCCCACACTCTCTCACAGAGATTCCCCTTCTCTCAATCCTATCCAAATGTAAACTCATGGAAAATGTGGCAAAAGCTTTAAATACCTCTTCACTTAAAGTCCTTAAATAGAATAATTCATGTGACTAATTAAAATTGAGAATGAAAAGAATCCATTTAATTTATTCTTTATAAAGAATCCATGAGATTTCTAAGAATAATATATAAATGTAACGGCACTTAGTTTTTCATCATTTGGTTAATGTCTGAGCAATCTGGCAAATCAACAGTCAGGGTTGAGACACATCTTGTTCCTCTTTTCAACCAGACCTCGAGGACCAAATATTTTTTATTTTATTTTTTTAATGTTTATTTTTGAGAGAGACAAAGACAGTGCAAGCGTGGGTGGGGCAAAGAGAGGGAGACAGAATCCAAAGCAGCCCCAGGCTTTGGGCTGTCAGCACAGAGCCCGATGTAGGGCTCAAATTCACAAACCATAAAACCATGATCCTGAAGTCGGACTCTTAACCTACTGAGCCACCCAGGTGCCCCAGAACCAAATGTTTTATTTTCTCCTTCAGACAACAAAAACTAACCAGAGTTGAGAACCCTGCCTATTGCTATATATTTCCTCTCCTTGCCGTTGAGTGTTCCTGGAGAATATAAGTATTAGAGTAACTCTGACCGTCTACTTCATCCATTGTATGATCCAGACAACCATAAGTTTCTATGACATAACATACTGAACACACACAACAAAAAAGAATGTAAAACAACCTTCTATATTTGATTTTAGTCTCTGCAAATATTGAATATTCAGTAACTATATTATTACAATGAATTCTTACACAAATCTGCTCACACCAAATATTAACAGATGCTTAAAATAACAAAACAATTTAGTAGTGTGAGCCCATTGGCTATGTCAACCGAGGACAAATTTTCCAAATTTAATGGGAGAAAGAGAGGTTTGAGTCTCGCAATGTCAGAAATTGCTATTAGTTGACATGAATTTTGCATATCACCACCCATCAGAAATCTACATTGGATTTCTGAAAGGACCACATTTTTCATTCTATTCCTCTTTATGATTCAAATCACCTCCTCCTTCTTTAGATTACAGCTGGTGGAGACTGGGATGTGACCAAATCTTAATAGCTGATTAGTCCTGAAAGAGGCCTTGGACAAACATTAGTTATCTCAGACTGTTCTTCCTAGAGACACAACCAGCTAATGTAAAGCTTTGCTTCTGCTCAAAGGCACATCCTCTTTCTCTGTTCTTTCCTATTATGGTCAGAAACAGAATAAATATCAATCACCATCATGTCTGGATTACATTGCATCAAAATTTTTGGGAAACAGGTTTCTACATTCATGGGGGCATCTGTCAAGTATAACTCTTTTACGATCAGAGGTCTGAGACTGAACAGGGCTCAATCTCTGAAGCAAAAAGAAGTAACAAGTTTCTAAACCTTAACATTTTACAAATACTTGCAGATTATTTATAAGTGATGAGGCCACTCCTCATGTAGGGTGAAAGTATAAACCTCCAGGACTTAAATGTCTTGGGTTTGTGTGGAATCAAGTCACCTGCCCATCTATTTGGCATATTATCTGTGTCAAACTAACCTTTCTTTATCCAAAGACAGTATGAAATTTGTTATAATCCATTCTCGTGCATATTGTTGAGAGTTAAGATTCCTGATAGGACAAATCCGGACAGGACATCAGCAGTACATTCTTTTCCTTTGTAACTTCTTCAAGGCATCTTTGATTTCCTTGTTCCTCAAACTGTAAATCAAGGGATTCAACATGGGAATAACCACAGTGTAAAAAACGGATGCAAATCTGTCAAAGCTGGAGGAACCGCCAGAGCTGGAACTCAAATAGACAAACATGCCTGAGGTATAGAAGAGGGACACTGCTGTCAGATGAGAAGCACAGGTATTGAAAGCTTTGGACCTGCCTTTAGTTGACGTGATCTTCATGATGGAGATGACAATATAGCCATAGGATATTATGATGATAAAGGAATTTATTATTCCAAAGATCACTGTTAATATAGCAGTCAGGAGTTGTACAAAGAAAGTGTCAGTGCAGGACAGGACTAACAGCTGGGGCATGTCACAGAAGAAGTGGTTGATGACGTTAGGCCCACAGAAGTGAAGCTGTAGTA